>SRPW01001208.1:0-11643 GCA_018360225.1 Claviceps pusilla | reverse complement strand
AAAAAAAAAAGGATGTGATCACATCACATTAATTAGTGCGTCAGACATCCTTGATGTCGTCACCATATCACTAGGGACAGCAATGAAGCACTCACGACGCAGGAAACACAAATAACAAGGGGGAAGGAAAAAAGAAAAGAAAAGAAAAGAAAAGAAAAATAATAATAATAAATACATGACAATAAGGACATGGCGAGGTGTTGCTATCTGGCTAATGGTGGCAGGCATTCAAGTGGGCAAGTGCATATGTGCATTAGGTCATCTCGATGTCATTTTATTGAGAAAATCGGTACTTACCAGTACGTACTCCTCGACGTCCTCGCAGCACCCACTCAGCCAGTCTGGGACAGCACATGCAGCCACAGCAGTGACAAATGCATGTGTTTGGCCTTTGGCCTCTTCATGTCACTCGCCATCCCGTATCGCCGCTGACCTTGGTTCTAACTTCTCGCCACCAAGCACTTGCCCGATACAACCCACCTTGGCCACAACGCCATCGTCGCCATCGTCGCCGTCGTCCGCTCCATGCGACTGGCGTCACTACTACCGAAACGTCCGCTGTTCTTTGTGGCCGGCATTCGTCACCGCCATCAACATCGAAATCGAGCAGCATTGCCACTGTGCTTGCCATGGTTGAAACGGCCATGGTGTCTCTCTGCAGTGTGCACATTCTGTCGACTTCTGCGGTGCCACTGCGGTGCCAAGGAAGCTACAGCGTCGCTGCGCTATTGAGCTTCCATCTACCCGCTTGAGCCATCAACATCTCCCATCACCCATCGATATCGATTCTTCCGTTTCACAGCCACCCCAAGATTACCCCGTAGACTTGTGCCATGGCTGAGGCAACATCTTACAAGGGGAAGCGTCCTGCTGATCTGGCTGATGACGACGACGACGACGACGACAACAACAACAACAACAACAACAACAACAGCGCAGCCGGTTCAGCCCTGCTCCCGTCGTCTTCTCCAACACCACCTTCACCTAATGTTTGTTCCTGGGAGCTGCGGGCTTCCGAGTCTTCACCGACGTCATTACAGGCATTGCCAGGCATATCCGGGCCAAGGCCAGCTGAAACTACATCTTCACTCAAATATAGTCCCGTCAACGTAGAAAATGGAACCAACCAGGGCTTGGTTCAAGACATACGCGTAGATTCGTCTTGTCACGGGCAGCATGGCGAAATTGAGCACAAAATTCTTGAACCTACAAACCCGCATGCTGTTGTTGGAAGACAAGGTATGTGGCATAGGCTTTCATTGGCCTCGATCGGCCTCACTTTACTGTTCAATTACATGCTTCAGGTGCCTCTCAATCTCAACAAGGCTCTTCAATAGGTCTGACATGTAAAAAAATGCAGTATCATGCCGAAATGAATCTGCCAGTATTTATAGCCCGATGGACAATGCCGCATTACACGCAGTCAGATGCCCATTGCTCCACCTACCACCGGAATTGATTGATTCAATATTGACGTACCTGGCCGCAACAGACCTTTGTTCAGTCTCGGCGACTTGTCGCAAGCTTCACAGACAAGCTGTGTCTGATTTTCATTGGCTTCGCTGCGTACAGGACAACGTACCTGGGTCGGCATTGTCCAGTCCTGGACCCTGCAAGAGTTTTCGAGACTTATACATGGCGCATGACCCAGCTTGGTTTCTTCCCAAATACAAGATCTGGTTCTGCGATAGGGATCTGATGGGTAAGCTGGTTATCGTGCGGTTTGATCCGCGGCGAGGCTGCATTGAAGGTTATCAATTATTGGCGGTGAGCAGCAAACATACCTTTGAGGGATGGTCGGCAGACAACGATGTCATCATCTATGGTTTCGAGCCACAGGTGAAGCTGCACCTGGACAAACCTGTACTGCAGCTCAATCTTCAAAACAGGCAAGAGGTTCGATGTCACACAGCACGAACAGGTGCAAGCCGCTTCGCTGTTGAAGTGCCCATGATGCGTGAAGATCGCACAGATCTCATGTTCAGTAACTTTATGCTTACACGTCCTATGGACCCCGAAGAAGCGGCTGCGAAGCTCGTTCTCGAATACCCGTATGACTATGTCTGGCCTCCGCCCACGATACCATCCAGTCATCACGTGTCTGGTGTAAGATCAGGTCAAGCTGCGGAGAACATGCCACTGCACGATACCCCTCAGCTCAGGAGCGAGGTTTCCGATCGGACCTTTCGAATCCGGCAATGGATGCAGATGCCTGGGACGCCATCACCGCGGAGCCTCATGGGCGACCAGACTGGAAGCTTAACCGGCATGGTCCACATCCTCAATGGGCTTAGCAATGTAATCGGCGCCGGTGCCATACCTTCTGCCGGTGCTGGCGGTATCCATATTGGCGAGGAAGTCATCACTTATTCGACGTTGGATCCAGTCCTGTATACACCCACGGAAAGCAAGCCGTGGCGGGGTATTTGGGTCGGCGATTACAGCGGGCACGGATGTGAATTCTTGCTCATTCATCAGCCAGATGATGCCGTCGTGACAGATGCTGACCTTGGCTTAGCGAGAGGAGCCGATGAAACAGATGAGGCTTGGAGCAAGCGCCGACGGGAGGCCCGCATGTACCGTGGCCGGCTTGAGGCCATCAAGCTAACGGGGGATCCTAATGTTCCCCGGGGAGAGTATACTTTTATAGCCGATGACCTTGGCCCCGACGGCTTTGTTGGGATGGCATCAGGTCCTCCCTTTGCAGGAACTAGAGTGGTGAAGAGCAAGGGACATATTGCGGCCACAGGCTTCGTGCGAGGTACGTCCCAAAAGAACTCTGGTTTTTCTTCTGCTGTCAGGTCAGACGGGACACGGAGTCTCGTTGCGTTTCATGATGTTATAGCTGACAATAATGACTCACCACTTCTTTCTGCAGACAAGTACATTGAGGGTCAACTGCTGCTCATCGGACCCGACCGACTCGCTCAGTATTGGGTAGCATTTGGACATATCAGTTTCTTTGAACGAGTGCAAGTTGACGAGCTTCTTGTGCCACCCTGATGTTGGTCTCTACTTCGGTCATGTGCAAATCGATTGGGGCTTGAATATTTCTGTGGGATATTTATATGACATTGCAGGTGTGGAAGGATGACCTGAGCTTCGGTAGTCTGAAAAACTGTTACTCGGCGCATTTGGTTTTTTTTTTTAAAAAAAAAAAAATGAATAGCATTTCCAGCCGAGGCACATACAATTCAAACAACAAAGGTGCTACGATTTATCATTTCAGTGGCTGCACGTGAACTTGTTGGAGATTGGTCAACCGGAGTCTCCTCATTCCAATGCTACCAGCAGCCGAGCCAATGAGTCGAGGTTCCATGTTGCAGAAGGATCCAGAGGCGGAAGTCACCACTGTAGCACCTTCCTTCCTTCCTCCCCCCCCCCCCCCCCCCCCCCCCCGGGACCTGGGACGGACCAGCTGACCTACTCTCCGCTAATAAAGCTGCCAAACTGCAACGGGTGACCACTGACGTTGCATAAGGGCCAGACACGGCAATAATCGGTTGGCAGGGGACATGCATCCAGAAAGCCGTCTGGCTCCTTCCCTTGGCAATATCCTTGAGAATTGCGCACCTTCTGTGTCTATTCGTCGTATCTTTGCCTAGAGCGCGAACCTTTCCTTTTTCTTCCTTTGATTTTCTTCTTCTTTTCTTTTTTTTTTCCCCAGCCCTCTTTTCAACGTCATTGAAGACTCAACTTGCGTCTCTGTGGATGCCAGGCCCCCCGCCTCTCTGGACCTGTCCACAACCGTTTCATTTCAATTGACGCATTAAAAAAAAACGGTATTACACTGACCCTGCCGCAACCTGCAGATCCTGCGCATGTTGGAAGAAGTTCCTTGGCCAAATATCCAACGTCTTTCAATCATAACGACGTTTCGATTGTACCTGGTCTGCGTTCGCTGCAAACTTCAATCTTCAACCCAGATGCATCTCACTTTTGCGCCTAGTCACTTCCAGCCACGACCACCGCGACGCGACTGATAAACTCGCAGCCCCCCCTTTTTTTTTTCGGATTTGCTGTTTATATCGGCACGACGGATTTTTGCCCCAGCATTGACGAGTAACCAGACCGTGCCTTTCGCCCCGTTTCACATTTCACATGTATCTTTTGTGTCCGTGAGGGGATGACGCCGAAGCTGCCTACGAATAAACATTCGAGCCGTCTCCAAGATTTGCGTCATTGGATGCGTTTCTCTTGGGCTTCCGCGCTGGATGGATGAAAGTCTGGTCGTGCTACTTGACTAGCCCACTGCTGGTCCTGTTTCCGATTTCCGATTTCCGGCCATGAACTCTCGTCAGGCTTGCTCCGTCGCCCAACGACTCCTCAACCTTGGCACGCCTCAGATACGGACTATTTCGGCATTCGCGTCCACCACTGCTTCTCGACGTGCGCTTTCTCCATCTCCTTCGAGCGCGGCACACGGTGGTGGAAAGGGCCCGTCGAATTCCCGGTTATCGGCGGCTCGGCATTCGGTCCGGCCCCATTCACGAATCGCGGCTTTGATAGCCGGGGCTGGCTTACTGTCCTTCGCCCTCTACCTGTATCCCGCCCCCTGCACTACATTTGATGCTCATCATTATCCGAGCTCAGCCCCTGTCGCATCCTCCGACTCCCAACTCCCACGTCAATCCGGCTCTTCTCCGATCGCGGCCGCCGACGGCCGGGATCCCAGTCTTCCTCGGTTTCGTATTCACGAAATACGTCAACACGGCGCTGATTCTGACAGTCCATGGGTCATACACCGTGACAAGGTATACGACATTACGGAATGGATAGCAGCACATCCTGGCGGCCAAGTGATTCTTCGAGCTGCCGGAGGCTCAATCGATCCATACTGGGACATTTTTACCATCCACAAGAATCAATACGTCTACGACATTCTGTCGCAATATTTGATTGGCTATGTCGACCAAGCAGATCTCATTGATGGAAAGCCTGCCCAAGACCAGATCGAGGACCCTTTCCAAAACGAGCCAGAACGTCATCCTTCACTCATTACCCGCACAGCCAAGCCGAGGAATGCAGAAACACCACCAGAGGCACTCAGTTCGCACTTCCTCACTCCCAACGAGTTATTTTATGTTCGCAACCACATGTGGGTGCCCAACGTCGAGGCAACCACGTCCGAGGAGCACCGCCTGACCATAGAACTTTTGGACGGCACCATCAAGGAGTACACACTCCGCGACCTGAAAACAAAGTTCCCCAGTCGAAAAGTCACTGCAGTGCTGCAATGCTCTGGCAATCGTCGGAGCCATATGAGTCAAGACTCGGGCCGCCAAACAAATGGCCTGCCTTGGGAATCCGGTGCCATCTCAAATGCCTCGTGGGAGGGCGTTCTTCTCTCCGACGTGCTGGCGGATGCCGGATTCGATCTGAACGAGGCTAGAAATGGATTGGGTGAGACCAAGCACGTCCAGTTCATGGGCTTGGAAGCGTATGGTGCATCGATTCCCATCAAAAAGGCAGTGGATCCTCTGGGTGATGTACTGCTAGCGTACAGTATGAACGATGAGCCTCTTCCACGTGATCATGGCTTTCCACTTCGAGCCATCGTTCCAGGATACGTCGCTGCTCGATCCGTCAAATGGTTGAATCATGTTACGCTGAGTGACGAGGAGAGCACAAGTCAGTGGCAGCGCAAGGATTACAAATGCTTTGGCCCCAACCAGACCAAAGTAGACTGGGATGATGCCCCAGCCATTCAAGAAATGCCTGTCCAAAGCGCCATCACAACACTACAGCTAGGAAAGTGGACGGGGCCAAGCGCAGAGCCCAATGTGCTCAAGAATCATGACAGCACCACAGCTCCTTCGCAGAGCGCACTAAAACAAGAAATCACCATGACCGGATATGCATTCTCCGGGGGCGGGCGGTCCATTATTCGAGTTGATGTGTCTCTAGACGGTGGCACTTCGTGGCAGCAGGCGTCTCTCTTGCCTGATTGTGTGACCAAGAACGGGACGCCTTCTCCATGCCAAGGACATGCCGCCTGGGCCTGGAGAAGGTGGAGCTTCAAGGGACATGTCCCCTTTGATATCTTGAGGAAGAAATCTCCACAAGAGTCTGGTCACGAGACGACATCCGTCACAAGCAACCAACGCTGTACCACTGTTCTGGTCAAGGCGACGGACGACGCTTACAACACACAGCCAGATAGTCACGCGGCGACGTGGAATTTGCGCGGAAATCTCGCATCAGCCTGGCATCGGGTACGAGTGTGCACAGACTGTTCTCGCGCGCCAACAAGGAATGATGACAGCACAGATGGATGAACATTTTTCATTGGGATTTAGTAGTCTTTTTCTTTTCTTTTTCTTTTTTTTTTTCGGGTTAACCGAGTCATTTCAAACCAATTCTGCCCAATAGAGTTTTCTTTTCCTCTTTTTTTCGCTTATAATTAGATACGCCTAGAGTCTTTTGCGGGAGTTATGGTTCTCGTATGATTGTTAGATAGTGGCGCTTCAACCACATACTCAACGCATCTATTATTTTATCTTTCTTTTTCTTTATCTTTTTTCTTTTTTTTTCTTCTTCTTCTTCTTCTTCTTCTTCTTCTTCTTCTTCTTTGGTTTTTTCTTTAGTTTTTTTCCTTCTTTTCCGCATCATTGTAGTGATACATTTGTATAAAAAAAAAACACCCAGTTGGTTGGTGTCAATCCATGGCATTGCATCATCATAGCTATATAACAGAAAATTTATTAGATGCATTAGATGCAGGCGTAAAAGTGCCTTGCATATTATCTCTTTGTGGCCGTCCTGTGTATAGCCTGTGCATACTAAACTGGCATACAGGAAAATGGTACAAATATTCCCCCCCTCGGCACACGGGCCGCAGCGGACAAGGATTGTGTGATGGAGTCTTTGTTGGAGAACGAGTGATATGCTTCTAATACACGCCCATATGCCGGATCGGTTTCTGGCATGGCCAGGTCAAAAATACAGTCAGTACACGTTCCTCCCTCCCTGCACCTTTCTATTTTGCTCGTACTACTCGTCACCAGATTCACCGTCCGAGAAATATTCGAATTGTCCGGGAGTCTGCGCCTCTTCGTCGCCCTCGCCATCCTCGTCAACAGCTGTCAGTACGCCCGCTGCTGCTGCCGCCCCGCTTCCAACACCTGCCGCCCGAACAGGAGTTTGAGGGTCGGCTGAGCCGAAGGGCGACCGTCCCTGGCTTCGTAGTAATTGTTCCATCATCTGATTACCAGTCGTTGATCGTGTAGGGTCGGCGAGTCCTTCCAAGAGCGACCTTGCAGAAGCAACAGACCTGCCACCAGCACCACTTCTACCTTGGCCAGCCACAGGTGCCCTCTCCGTAGTCACCTTCTTCAACTTTTCCTCGATAAGCGATTTGGGCTGATCTGGCTGCGTATCATCCAGCAGAAGAGGACCACCAGTGGGCTGGGTTGTAGGTTAGCCAAGAGGATTGAAAAATGGCCTTGTTTGGGGGGGGGCAATGATGTGAATAACTTGCCTTTTTGACGGGCTTGTAGCGGCCTCCCGAGAAGCTGACAAACTTCAACTGGCCCGGCACAACTCGCGTCATATTTTCAATCTCGTATCCAATCTTCTCCTTCTCGGGCTTCTTCTTGGTTTCAGACGCGCCGCTTTCCTTTTCATCGCTCTCCTTCTTCTCCTTCACATCTTGCTCATCCTTCTTCTTGTCATCGTCTACATCCATTTTATCACCACCCAACGTCTTTGAGCCTCCAGTAGGGACCGTAGGGTCAATATCCATGCTCTCGCGTCTCTGAGCACGCTCCTTCTTTTGCGCCCGACGTTTGGCCTGCGCGGTCGTGGACAAGATGGCTGTGGCAATCAGCGCTGGCCCTTCTTCAACCTTGACTTCCTGCTCGGGTGGGTAATCAAACAAGCTCTGGCGACTGGCGCAGTGGAACTTGACATCAGGCATCTCCAAGTCATGGTCAAGTCCAATGATTGCAGTAGGGGTAAAGCTCAGAGACAAGAAATGCGTAAAGGGAAACCAGTACCAATACTGGGTAAACACAGCCATGCCGACAATGCCTGCCATGTTCAGGTTGCCGGTCTGGGTCTGTAGACCTATGGTACAGTTGCGCCCGCCAGCGTCGATGATGCCCAGAGCGAGAGCAGCACCAAACTTGGTCATGGCATCTTCGTGGCGATCACCTACGACTTTTTTGAGCGTCTTCCGTATAGATTGCACCTTGGGGTTCATGACCTCGTTCTGCTGAATCATAATCATCGACAGGGCGATCAAAGCACCTTGTCTGACAAAGTCTGTCGGATCTTTCATCATGGGCTCCAGGAGGTCGATGGCTTCATCAAGCCCAGTGCCAGCACAAGAAATTCCAAGGGCCATTGCAGAGCCGTAGCGGACGTGAGGATTGTACGACTCTGAGAGCAGTTCGACCATACGAGGAACACTGCCCGGCTTTCTGAACAAGATAAAACCCAGGCTCATGACAGCAATACGTCGAACGTCATCGTTCACATCACTGACAGCAGTGTGCAGTAGCTTTCGTATGGCTTTATTGCTGCCAGTCCCGCAGTAGGCCATTGCGACCGTCATGATACCACCATACCGCAGCGTGGGATCGGGATCATTGAGCAACCCCTCAATGAGCACATCAGCTCCTTCCTGTTGGCCAAACATGATCAAGGCCATTCCCAAGGCAACACCACGAACAATCTTCTCATGCGTAGTCTCGTGGGCATAGTTAATCATGTCTTCAAGGGCTTTCACATTGCCAGTTCCAAGCATAATCAGACCCATTGACAAACCGACTGCCTCGCCGTTCAGAGCGGAGTCCTGAAACAGTATATCTCTGAGCTTCCCAAATATTTGACTATCGCCGGTTGCCATGCCAGCAATTCCCAATCCAAGTGCTCCTCCGTGCTGGACGACTTCTTCTTCGGCTTGGATGAGTTGATCTTTGAGGTAATCCAAGGCATCTGCGCCATGATTGGCATGAATCAAACCATATGCGTACAGAGCACCGCCTTGGCTGAAAATGGAGCCACTGCTTAACCCTCCCTGTCGAGGGAGATAGGGCTCGAGAAGTTTCCTCGACTGCGACAAGTTTCCTCGATGAATGACTCCAAGTGCCGCCGTGGCGGTAAACTTGGACCAGTTGACGGCCTTGCCTAGCCATTCGAGGTTGTCGCGGAAGAACTTGTCATTCGTAGTACCTTGGTTCATAAACGCGTTGCAAAAAGTGACAGCCGTGTGAAAGATGGAATTGCGACCTTCGAGACTGTCGCGAACCTTGTTCAAAATACTCAAGTCGGTGTGATTATTGCGATACAGGAATTCAAGGTTCAACCGAATCGTCTTGGATCCGTGGAGAATGGAACGAATATTTCGATAAACTTTGGCTTCATCCTCAGAGAGGTCATCTTTGGAAGATTCCTCTTGGTTTCCAAGCAGCGGTTCACTCTCGGCTGGCGGTTCTGCTGACTCGGCATCCTTCTTGGGTTCCCTGGGAGCTGGTAACGATGCCAACACCTTGCTTAAAAACTCTTGGGTGCCATTATCATAGAGATCGAATGCTATTTGATATGCATTGGCGATGGAAGTACGATCACCATTGGCAATGAGAGTTCGAAGCATGCGAGAGGCCTCATCGTCAGAATCTAGGTAGACGACACATTTTGCAATGGCGAAGTAGTCAGGGTTGGGGATTTCGTTCAAAAGATCGAGAATCAGACGCAGGATCTCTGTGCGGAAGCTTCGTTCTTGAACAATGTCCATACAGATACCCAATATGTATTCCATCAATTCCTCCGTTGGACCTTGCAGGCCATCTTGAGCCTTTGATTTGGATGACTTTTCGTCTTCACTGGCCTGTTCAATGACACGTCGCAAAACCTGCAGGTTTCGAGCTTCTACGGCTATGCCAACCACTTGCCGGTAACGACCTTGCTTGAGACAGCTTGTGAACAGCCGCTCGATAATGCGCTGCAACGAGGCCTCAGTAGATTTGTCGGGAAGATCGGTGATTGAGCCAGAGCGGCCCTGTTTGGCGATAGGCTGAAACGTGGCGTCAAGAATGGTGTTATCGAGGGAAGCACGGGACAGCAGAGACCTGGGCGGCAGAGTTGTGTGAGAGAAGGGCGTTGTGGGAGACAGGACGGCGCTCTCGGACGCATGGAAGAAAGTCGTTTTGAGTTCAGGAAGGTCCGTCTTTTTCGTAGTTCGTGGCTTGGTATTCTTGGCAGCGGTCGTTGCGACGTATTGGTCAACACATTTGGAAATGATGGTCTCCTCAAACTCGCCCGGCTCGTCTAACTTGAAGAGATCCCCGGAAGCCAGCGCGAAGACCATGCTATCGTTATATGCCTGGAGATGGTAGTAGACCTTGGCCAACACGAGAGCGGCCAGCTGGCGTTCGGGAAACGAGTCATCTTCGTACAAGGCCTCACTTACCGCCACGTTAATACCGACGGTCTGGTGCTTTTCTTTTCTTTTTTTTTTTTCGGCTGGGAGAAACCATTAGGATAAATGGTAACTTACATTTGACTGAGAGAACTGGCAACTTCGGTCCAGACCGTGTCGATGTCATCATTGAGAGTCTGGAGAGCGAAAACTTTAAGTTCAGGCTCCTCGTCCGCCAGAAAGGCCAGCACGCCAGTCGCTGAGACAATCCCAGGCATGGTCCAGGCTCGACGACGGCAGGAAAATCAAGGACTATTTTGTAGTTTCGAACAAGGAGCTGGTTGAGATCGGATAGAGAATCGCAGGAGATTGGAGTTGCGGGAACAATGAGCCGTGACGAGGTTATACCGGGAAAGGATGAAGCTTGAGGAACCAAAGGGCTGCAGAGGCACGAGTTGTGATCCACGTCAGGCACAGCTCTGCCTTGTGAGTGCACGGACCAATGTGCATGCATGCGGCTTGGTGCTGACAAAAAACGGCAGCTACATACCGACCGACCGCCGGCTTTGCACGTGACGGATGACAAGTGACGTGTCTGTTCTGGGACTCTCGGTTGCTCTTTCCCGCTGGTGGATATTTGGTACAATCAGCTTAAAGACAAATCTACTTCTTTGCAAAATGCTCCAGGAAATGGCAATTGTTCATTTCTTCTTGTAAAGGAGATACATTTGCCCTACGGTTACTCGCTGTGGCTTTTAACGAATGGTTGGTCATCCTTCGTCTCGAGGTGATGTCGCGTCGACGAACACTCCGTCCAGTCATAAGCTCAACACAAACCCGCCAACCATGGTAACAAATTGCACAGCCTGACGCGGCTCGACAGGAGCATGTCGACAGATCATCAACTTCATGCCATATGGATGAATATAGCCCTCGCTGTCATACTGTAACTTTGCACGGCTGCTAGAGATTGCGCTGCTCAGCACCTACCCAAGTAGGTAGGTACATAGTAGAAGATAGTAACTTCTAGAGTAACAGGACACTTGGTAAGTATACCGGGTAGGCACCCTAGCTCCAGTTAGATCTGTAATTCGCTGACTTATGATTCATTGACTTTTGCAGCAACATTGTGAATATCGTTGGACCTGTGCTCAGCCTGATCCGTTTACTTTCTTGATAAGTTATACTATTGCCCTCCTCGTTTTCTTTTTCCTCGTCTCGCTGCCAACATATTCTTGCTCCGAAAAAGCAAGAAAGGAAGGAAGCAACGGGGACGAAAA
>SRPW01001207.1:0-11652 GCA_018360225.1 Claviceps pusilla | reverse complement strand
CCGAGCAAAAAAAAAAAAAAAGAAAAGAAAAGAAAAGAAAAGAAAGCAAACAAAACAAAACAACATGGTCGTACTCGTCATCAATACAGCCGAGCCAGCACAGCCTTCCTTTCAGCTTCGTTTTCATACCCAATCCCTACACTAGACGCCTCCCCTCACGAATCCATATCGTACTGCTTTATTAGCTCGGCCAACTTGTCGCCCTCGGACTTGAAATCGAGCGGTGCGGCGCTGAGGACTTGATATCGGACTCTGGAGATGTGAAAACATGATTAGTGTTTTTGTCTTTCGCTTGCTTATTTTTTTTTGGTTCTTCATGAAAATTCATGCAGTCGAATGAATACCTTTGTACGTCGCCAAAATTGTCCATCTTGGCTCTGCATCGAAAGCTAAACTTCTTACAATTGACTGCCTCAAAGGCAGCCATGAACTTGGCGTCGTCGTTCTCCTTCAACTCCATGAGCTCGTTGGCCGAGACACCAAATATGAGGAGGCCGGTTTCGTTGAAACAGCTCAGCCACTGGTGACTGGTGTGGTCGGCGACATTGAGCGACACAATGTAGCGGTAGTCGGGCCGATCGTGGGAGACGCTGCACTTTTCGCAGTGCCAGGTGCCGTCGCCGGTTTCCGTGACCTTTTTGTTGCAGCCTTCCTTGGAGCAGGCCGGGTAGCAAAAGTTGTCTTGCTTGACAAAGACGATGGTTGCTTTGATGGAGTAGTATGCTGTGTCGTCCATGCCGAGGTTCTCGTCCTTGACCTGCGCAATGGTCTTTAGGTCCTCCTTGCGTCCGGTGGCGCTGCCCATGCTGGCCATGTTTTGGTGCGTGGCGAAGCTGTCGTTTCGGCCGGCCGAGTCGAACCAGCCCTTGAGGCGATGGGCGTCGGGAATGTCCGGATCGACGCTCATGGTTCCCGACGACAGGAGACTGAGGCTCTTGCCGCCAAAGTCGGAGACCTTGGCGCCCTTGAAGGCCACGACGGACTCGGGATTGGTGTCGAATGAGTTGGCGGTTTTGCCCCAGATGGTGATGCGCACCGAGTAGCCTGTGTCGTCGACGAGGGTGAGGTCTCGCTTCTCAAAGGGCTTGCCGGACGTCTTGGACGTGAAGGACGTGACCTCGCCGACCTCCTTGAGCACACCAATGACGTCGACCGTGTTGTCCTTTTCGACGTTTTGCAGGTCTTGAATGGAGCAAAAGTTGAAGCGGACCTGGGGCACGTTCGTTTGGTCCTCGGCCTTTTCAATCCTTGTGTCTCTTTCAAACGTGATTTCATAATCATTCGACAGGTTGGAAAATTGTTTCTTGGCCAGGGAGACCCGGCATGGGCTGGAGATGTAATACACAGAGCCTTCCTGCAGGAGATCGTAAAAGGCGTCGCACTGGTCGTTGAAGCCCGTCGCCTTGATTTCCCCACTCTCGTCCAGCAGGTTTACGCTGAAGAGCTTGCCTTCTCCCGTAGGCTTGTGCCATGTCTTGATGTCGGACTTCATCGAGACTCGTGCCTTGATGGTCCACTTGTGCTGGAAGGGCGACAGACCCTCGATGGGGTAAATGTTGCCTCCGTCGTGAGTGGCAGGTCTCGAGGGCATGGCCTGTGATTTGCTCTCTTCTTTTTTGACTCCGTAAAAGTCGTTGCCCGTCATGGCGGCAGGCTTGGCATCGCTGGACTCGACGGCCGTTGGGTTGCCGACCTTTTCTTGCACGCCGAGGCTTTCGATGACCTCAATGTCGAGAATGACGAGGATGCTTGTAACGACCAGGATTTAGCTCATTTTGTTCTCTTGTCATGATGGATTCAGTGAAGGGAAGGAGGGAAATTCTTTAAAATAAAATAGAAAATAAAAATAAAAATAAAAATAAAAAGGACAAGTCCCCTCAACCCACTAAAAGAAGATAGGAAATGAAAAAACGGAAAAGGGAGGTTTTCTTACTTCTTCCCCTTGAGATTATTCGGCGTGTACTGCTTGACGCGGGCAAAGCTGCCTCGAACAAGTTTCCCGTCGTGAATAACGTGGTTGGCCTGGGTGGCAAGCATGGCCTGGACGTAGTGGTCGCCGTCGCTCATGACAAGTCGGAAGCGTTCACCGCCGGTAGCTGAAGCGCCCATGGGCTTGACTTGGAGACATTGCATCACGGGGACCGGAAAGAGTTTTGGGGCTTTGTCGGGGTCGTTGAAGATGACACTGGCGCAGGTTGACCGTTAGTGATTGGGGTGGGCTGATTTGGTTACTAGAAACCGACGAGGAGGAGGACACGCAACGTACTCGAGTGACCCCTTTGATAGGGAGGATGAGGCATTCATGATGGCTAATGGCTACCGAATGGGTGGTATTCTCTGTGTGCAGAAGAAGGAGATTTTTTTTTTTTCGTCTGCTCTTCTTCCGCGCTCAAAACTGGGCCGAAGAGAGATTGGGAATGGTGATCAGAAGAGCTTGAGTCACCAGACTTAGTCGATGGTCTGAATGGTCTGTGAAGTCGTGAACTTGTCGGCCGCGACTTCACGACGCGTCCTCCACCGCGTTTAGTGGAATCTGGCCCCGCAGACGACGGATGGCGGGGGCGTGGCGCATTATGTAAGCCGCGTGTGCGTGTGTGGGCGGCACATGTAGACATGACGTTGCGTGATCTACATGAAGCAGCTGCCACGAGTTGCAACACGACTTCACGACTCACGACTCACGACGTTGCCGCCATACAGTATACAATACAGCACACAGCACAGCACACAGCACAGCACACAGCACAGCACACAGCACAGCACACAGCACAGCACAGCAGTCCAGATCATCACCATGGCCGACGCAGACAACGCCACCAAGGCGCCAGCGCCAGAGAGCAGTGCCCAATTGCACCCCACGCCGCAGCAAAAAGATGCCATCATCCCTGGCGACACTCCAGCCCAGACCGGTCCAACGATGGGCGAGCACTGCGTGACTGACCGCCCGACTCGTGAGTAGGCGCAGCTTGCCGTTTCCGAGCAGGAGGTTCTCGAGCTCACAAATTCTTTCTTCTTCTTCTTTTCCCCTTTCAGCGTGCGGCCAATCGTCTACTGGTGAAATCATCAAGCTCAACGAAATCGATGTAAGCAGTTGTACACAGACAACACTTGAACACTGAACACTCAAGACTCTACGCTCGCCCACAAACCCCCCTCCGCCCTCTCGGGATTTCGACGCAGCTAATGATCGGTATTACTTGGCTTGTCGCAAAAATAAAAAGGTTTACGTCTCCAAGCCATCCGACTACCCTCACACACCCTCCAAGCTACTCCTCCTCCTCACCGGCGGCACCGGCATCAAGTCTACCAATAACCAGATCCAAGCCGACAAGTTCGCCTCCGAAGGCTTCGTGGTGATCATGCCCGATTTCCTCTCGGGCGACACCTCCCCCGCTTCCACGGCCATCACCGACGATTCCGCGTCCATACTTGAACAGGTCAAGCTGAAAGCCGTTGAGGTCACCAAGTCCTTCATGATCGACATGTGGCTGGCCCGCGTCACGCCTGACAGGGTTATGCCTATTCTTCACAAGGTTCTCGAGGCGGCTCACGAGCAGTATTCCGATTCGATCAAGAGCGGAGGGGGAATCTACTGCGTTGGCTATTGTGTCGGGGCCCGCTTTGTTCTTTTGCTGGCGCAGGAGAGCGGGGAGACCACCGGCGACGACAGTGACGAGGAGGATGCTCAGAAAGTGGGCGGAAAGAAGGGACCGCACATCAAGGCCGGGGCGCTGGCGCACGCTGCGTCTGTCACGCCGGATGACTTTAAGAATTTGAAAGCGCCCTTGAGTTTGGTCTGCGTGGAAGATGATCCGTTGTTTCCAGATGCAGTGCGGACGGCGGGAGAGGACGTCATGTCCAAGGCCAACTTGGAACATGAAGTGCAGGTGTACCCGGGAGTGCCACACGGTAAGTCTTTTATTTTATTTTATTTTATTATTTTATTTTTTTTCTTTCTCTGTACAACTTGTACATGCACACATACATCAGGCAGACGTGAAATACCGGACCAAGCTGTCTCTTTTCCTCTCTTTGTTCTTTTGGTTGAGAATCCAGGTTCAAGTTTATGAAGAATGCAGTGCCAGGCTGACTTGTAGCGAAAATGTCAAGGCTTCGCTGTCGTTGGGTCCTACGCCAGCGCATCCATATCGGAAGCCCAGGCTACGGCGTACGACCAGATGCTGAGGTGGATAAAAGAGCACTAATGCGGCTCATGGAGCGACGCAGAGCTGGAACAATCAAAGCTGGAATGGCGGAATGACTTTTCAATACAATTGAGTCCTCAAGAGAAGCACAAGTCTTGCCCGATTGTCTGTAGTTTTTCTCGAAGACATGATTATTATTATGATTTATATAGCCCTATCCTTTTTGCGAGGGAGATATCGTCCCTGGTAGAAAACGTTTTTTTTTTTTTTTTTTTTTTTTTTTTATATATCTGGCCCATTTTCATTTCACCTTGTCTGGGAAATCGTGCAGACAATCTTGCCCGTGTTCCGAGCCTCCTCCATGTACTTGTGCGCCTCCTGTATGTCCTCCCACGGCATCACCTTGTCGACCACAATCTTGAGCTCGCCCGTCTCGAACCGCGGACAGTACGTCTCGAGCCGGTCCCTCAGCCTCCGCTGGTACTCCTCGTCTCTGCTCCGGAGGCCACTCCCCTCGATGCGAATCCTCTTGGTCAAGATGCTGGCCAGGTCCACCTCGGGGACCCTGGCACCGCTCAGGGTGCCCAGCAGGACGATCCGGCCATCTCGCGCCGCCGCATCGACGTTCTTGTGCCAGTAGTCGGCGCCGACGAAATCGACAATGTAGTCCACGCCCGTTCCGCGGGTCGCGTGCTTGACCGCCCGCGCCCAGTCCTGCGTCTTGTAGTTGAAGGCGGCCGTGGCGCCCAGCTCCGAGGTAAGGAAGCGGCATTTCTCGTCGGAGCCGGCCGTGGCGTAGACGTCGCTCGCGCCGGCCGCGCGGGATAGCTGTATGCCCGCGATGCCGACGCCCGACGCACCGGCATGCCAGAGAATGGAGGAGGAGGAGGAGGAGGAGGAGGAGGCGTCGAACCCGAGCACCATGTGCAGGGCCTGCGTGGCCGTCATCCACGCCTCGGGCACGGCGGCCGCCTGCGCGAAACTCATCCCCGCCGGCTTGCGGAGCAGCATGCCCGACCGGACGGCAATGTATTCGGCGTAGGCGCCCCCGTAGGCCAGCCCAAAGACCTCGTCGCCGGGCCGGAAGCCGCCGTGGTCGCCCGGCCCGAGCGAGTGGATGAGGCCGCTGAACTCGACGCCCAGCGTCGCGGGAGCCTGCGGCGGGACGGGGTACAGGCCGCGCCGCTGGAGGATGTCCATGCGGTTGATGCCAAAGGCTTTGATCTGGACGAGGGCCTGGCCGGTGGATGGGACGGGGAGGGGCGTATCGGGGTTGATGAAGAGGGCGTCGCGGTCGCCCTTGCCGCCTTTGATGTCTTTTGATGTGAGTGTATGTATGTACATATATAGATATATATTATATTCAGAGAGGAGAATGAAGGAAAAGCCTGTTGCCATACCGACTGCCTTCATGGTGGCCATGATTGATGGTTTACACGTGCTGGCGATGCGACCAGAGTAGACGAATATGAATGATGCGGTGTTGAGAATTACATCGATTGGGCAACGAATGCGTCCGATGCCTGCCGACGAGCCTCTTGCGCCAAGCGGGGATAAGGACGGGCGAGGATGCTAACTTGTCGCTCGTCACTGCTCGGTCGGGACATCTCGATGACGGCATGCAGTGGCGTGGTAAGTCGTAGGTGGACAAAGTATCGAAGTACCTGCGCCCGTTTAGTGGTGCGTCAAGGCACGGGGTTGCTCGGCCTTTTTTTTAAAAAAAAGAAGAAAAAAAAAAGGTAAGTAAATATAATCATATTTCCTTCTTGAAGAAAAAACAAAACGTAATAAATACACACACACACACACACACACACACATATATATATATATATACATATATTTCGCTTGCAGAAACAAAAAGAAACATAAATATAACCCTTTTTAGAACAAGAAGAACAAGAAAAACAAAACTCAAAACAAAAGCTTAGACAGTCCGTCGTTTACCATACTCGAGTCATTCGTCAGAATATACATGCACATCATCGTAATCCTGCCCGATTGAGCCCGTTGAGGGGTTTTTTGCACCCGCCGCCGCCGCCGCCGCAGACGTGACAGCCAGATAACACGCATCATGTGGGATGGCGTTTCCGCCACGTCTGCTGTTGCAATTGCGTATGCCGTCCAGTCGTTTATGGTGGCACGAGGGGGTGAAGAGATGGCGAGGCGTTGAGATTATGTGGCTTTTCTTTCCGCTATATTCACTCAAGTATATATTGCTCGATAGGCGGCGCTAAGAGCCTTTGCTGGCGAAAGCAGCGGTAAAAAAATCATCGAGGGATTGTACTGTACCAGCCGCATCCACGGCACCGTCTTGTCACGTCTCGTCAAGTTTCCGACACTGAACACAACGATGGCCAGCATGACGGAAAGCCTGGGCAAGTGGACATCTTCACATGTTCATCAGCCCCGATGGATGGAGCTAGCGCGGAAATCGGCGATGCAGACATTGCAGAGGAGCCTTTCTTTCTGGCATCGAAATAACGGGCAAAAGGACCCCGGCGGATGGGAAATGAAGCACAGCAGAACGGAGGGGGGGGCGCACCACCACATGCAGACAATGAGGCGCAGACTTTGAACGGCGGCCTCCCTCCAGTCCCTTGGGCCACTGCATTCGGCGGCATCGCGTTTGGTGGTTTGGCGGCCCGGTGCGTACCTGATTGCGTCTCAGACGACATCTAAGCTTCATGTTGCAACGTTGGGCCAAGATTGCTCAGCCCGAGCGTTGGATCAGCTGCGATGGCGGGCCGACGATGTCAATCAAGCGGGAAAAAAGAAAAAAAAAAGAAAAAAGGGGGAAAATCGCTGACCGGAGAGGTTCCTCGTTCCCCATCTTGGCTCTGGGCCAAGAATAGCTGGTGCACGCGGGGCTGATTCCCACCCGGGCCCGATCCAAGATGCGTGGGATGGCGAAGCTAGTCTTTTTGGAAAGAGGACGGCCATTGAGGCATGTCGACATACACGAAATATGTACCTCAAGACTACGCACCAAGTTTGCGCAACCTCGCCTTGCGCTTGTCCACGGAAAAAGGACATCCCCATTCCCTGCAAAGTAACACAAGAGACATCTGTCTCTGGTCAAGTGGTGACGCTCGCAGTCGCGGCACACAAGAAACTGGTCACCGGACAGGACATGCTGACGATGCTTGTTCACCAGGGGTGGAGGAGGGAGGGCTGGATGAGACAAGCTGCAGTGCCGCGCAACACAGCCAAGCTGAAGAGCATAAAAGCAATAAAAGACAAATGTACAAATAAAACTTTTGACCGAATGGATTCTGCTGCGCTTGCTCAATATGAGGCAACTCGTGGCGTTTTATTTATTCATTGCCAATGGCTGGAAGAACGAAGAAGAAAGAAACAACCCAGTCTGGTAGGGGTGGTTTGGAGATGAAAACATGACAACAACAATCACCACAGGACGCCGTGTGATTGGTTCGGAATGGATTTTCAAGAGTGGCTGATTCAACGGTGGGAGCATAATGGGGACAAACAATTACCCAGGATGTCTTGTATTTCTTTTCGGAAGCATGGACAGTCTAGCCGAACGTTGTGGTTGAAATGTTGGGGGGGGGGGGGGGCAGAAATGTGGGTGCAGGTTCCTCCATTGGCGCAGAATCGGGTAATTCGTGGTTTGAGCAGCTCGATTTGGTCCGATGTCGACGACGAATTTTGGCGTCGGCGTTGGAATTGAAATTGAAATTGACGCTGGCGCTGGCGGCATCGGGTCGTCGGCGGTTTGAGTCTTGACAGGTGTGGGAAAATTCATCATGAGCAGCAGAAGAGAGCAAGCTAGAGGCGGACGGGCGGCACAGTCGACAGTCGACAATTGACAGTCCAAGAGGCGGCCCGTCTCTCAGACCAGCTTGTCTCTTGCTGGAGAAACAAAGACAGAGAGTCATTGAGTGGTTCAGCCGTCAGGACGTCTCCATCACTTGGCAAGACGGATCAATGGCCTGTGTGAGTGGTCCAGCTGGCAAAGTGTCCGTGCCAACTGCCAAGCACTGTGCTCTTTTCGGGCAGCCACGCTTACTTGAATCCGCCGCCCGTTCCTGCATTAGCGCCGAGAACCAGACCGTGCGTGGCGCGCTGCTCGTTACACCAGACGAGATGGAACAAGTCAGCACGCAGCTGAGGACTTGTCGATGATGATGAGACGAATAAGCCGAATAGACCAGAGAAAAGAAACAAGGCTTTTTTTCTCTCCATCATTTCAAGGGCAAGAAGGACGAAAAGGCAATTTGGGCCGTTGGAGTCCCGGCTTTATCCGACGGGCTATTTACCGTATAAAATATGATTTTTTTTTCCCCTTCTAGTCGCATTGCTATTAATATCATCATCGTAACCATCGTTACTTGAGTACCTAGTATTAAACCTACCTAGGTACCTACCTACTTAGCTAAGAGTAGGCACCTAGGTACCTAGCAGGTAAGTACTATTTTGCCGCGACCCTGCCTGCTGCTGCTGCTGCGGGTTCAGATACATTTCCCCGTCACGCTTCTTGGCATCAAGCGTGCCTAAGTAGCTGGAATTACTCATGGCCTACAAAGCCCGTAGTGTTTAGTGCCAAAAGGGTGCTTACTCTGCTCGTTTTTTCTTCTTCTTCTTTTTTCGTCTTCCAAATTGTGGTCGTTCTACATGGTATCCCTCCTGTCCATCCCCGTTTGAAATTACCCTCTGGCGCGGCCATCCATGTCTGCTACAGCCCGGCAGACCCACACCCTCACCACCGTCCCTACTGCCAAATACTGAGATGGTACTTGGGGACCTACCTTCTCACTTGTCTAATGTCGGTACCCAGTAGGTATCCTAGAGGTACTGACTTGTGGGAAAGGGGGGGGGGGGGGGAGAAACCCCCCCCCAAAAAAAAGACAAAAAAAGCCAGGGGCCGCGTGACTCGTGGGGCAACGACACCCTCATTTCGATAGGGACAAAAAAGACATGCATATGCAACTTGGCAAATTATTATACGAAAAGCAACATTGAAGCCCGCGGCTGACTTTTGTCCCGACACCTCAATCACCGGGCGCGCCTCTTTGATTCGAATCGTTTTTTATGTTCTTTGTCACTTGATTACACTTTGTTTTATTTCTCGAAAATAAAACATTAAAAAGAGTCCGCCGGGGGGGGGGGCAACGAGATTTCTTTTATTTTCCCCAATTTCCCGCTCCACGAAGCGTACAGAGTCGGCGGCAGTTGGTCCATTGTAGAAAGCTCGCCGCCGCAGGCATTCGCTTAGTGTCATTATTGATTCAATTATTCTGTTTTTTTTTTTTTTCCATGGAAGCGAAATCTTGGAAAAGCCAAAAAGCTACAAGCGCAGATGGTGGGGGGGGGGGGGGGCAATGCCGAATCATACCTCCCGATTTGGACGTAGACGCATTTCGACGCCTTTCTTTTTGTTTAGCCTTCTTTTTTCCCTTCCCTTTACCCCTAATCCTTTGCCTTAACGTCTGGTCGACGCATGAGACCTGGGACGTTTCGCCATTACCTTGTCGGAGATTTGGAGCAAAATGGGAAAAAGGCCTGGGCTCTTACTTTATTTTACGCTGGCACGGCTGCAGAGCCTAGACTACTACTACTTGGGTAGCCAGCCGCTCTAGCCGAGAGAGCTCCAGCGCGTCCAGACACCGGGCATCAGGCAGCGGGCGCCAGACCAGAAGTCAAGGCAACTGGAAAGACTGGGTGGCAGGCCTTGACTCGACCTGGGAACCTTGGTACCTGAAGAGGTACAATATAACCTTCCAAGGTACCTACTAGGCACCTAAGGTAGGTACTAAGTATCTCATGCCGCGTGCTGCAGCGGCTGTGATGGACAGTACGTGCCCATGTGTGCAATATGTACATATCATATATACATGGCGGATAGTTCGTGCAGTGGCCAGCATTCGGATTCTCGTCCGGAATAGACTCCTTTTCATGGCAGTTGCATCTCGTCGGCTTCTGCAAGGGCGGGTACCTTGCATACAATGTGTACACACACAGTATCTGGACACACACAACTTTTGTGTCCACGCACGCACTCAGTGCCGCCCACTCGTGCTCAGTGCTTACTGCTGCCTCCATGTTCTTTCGTGGCCCCAGTCTTGACCCCACATGCAGTCTTCACCCCTGCATTTGGCTCCGCAGCCCGGCTGCTCTGCTTGGCTCCCCTGCTTAGATCGCCGTTCCCCTGCTTTATCCCCCCGTCTGTTCCTCTGGGACCCTCGATCCGATCCAATCACGCACGTGTGGTCAGGTACGTGATTATGCCAGCCGCCCACTTGGACCGCCGCCTACCAAGATGAGCAGCAGGCAACCGCCTGCCATTTCCTACTGTCTTGGTTCGATTGGTCCAAACTCGTGGTCCATCTCCACTGTGTCATCCATGGTGACCCACCTACAGTCCACTCTTTCACCACCGTCATCCACCAGCATTCACCATCCTGCAGTCTTGATTCAATTTACTGGCCACATGCGCCAGCAACACAACACAGCACACAGCACACACACACACACACACACACCATCATCTCGTCTCAATCATGCAGCATGCTCGACGCGCGTGTGCGACGGGCAATATTGTTCCAGCCTCGCAGACGAAGACAAGACGAAAACAGAGAAATGCAAATAGTGAAAGACAGAGACGGGGACAGGAGAGAGAAGACAATGATGACATGGATAATAACGTTAAAAATAACATAAAAAACAAGACACACCGACCGTTCCACACGCCCCAAAACGACTAAAGTCTGTCATGGCTCTAAAATACACACCCCCACCCCCCTCCGCTACTCCGCCCCTGGTTCCTTTGATCACACCCGGTCAGGAACCTGATGGCGCCCCTCCCATGGACCATGACCATGGCTTGTTTATCCCACAACTCGCCATGGCTCCTTATAAAGACGCTCGTCCAGACCTCCTCTCTCTGTCCCTCCCTTTCCTCCCCTCCTCACCCACTCCTTCACACTCGCTAAAAACCATCACCAAACTCGACTTTCAGTCACTTCCACTCTTTTCAACAACCAACCCGAGTCATATCCATCCGACAAAATGAAGTTCGCTGCTGCCATCGTTGCTGCCGCCGTCGGCGTCCAGGCCTACGCCTCGTCCAACTCCAGTGCTATCCACCAGTACACCACTGAGGTCGTTGACCAATATGTCACCTACTGCCCTGGACCTATGCATGTCACCCACGGCAGCAAGGTCTACGTCGTCACCAAGGTAAGGCACATTTCCAATGAGGAACTGGCACAAAAATTCCGCGAACGCAGACGGGTGGTGAAAGGATTTCTCTTCTGCCCAAAAATAGTCGCATGGAACGACCCTGGGTGGTGTAGACATCCTCATCCATTGGTCTCCGATTCTGCATCCCCGTCACGAAAGCCAGAATAACAAAGAAATCACGGAACACATCGCTGACAAGTAATAATAGGCTCAAACCTTGACCATCACCGACTGCCCTTGCGTCATCACCAGACCCGTCGTCAGCACCAGCGCTGTTATCTGCAAGTCCGGGTGGTATGTTTTT
>SRPW01001206.1:0-11652 GCA_018360225.1 Claviceps pusilla | reverse complement strand
TATTATAAAGAAAGAGAAAGAGAAGCTATATAGTATTTATAAAGTAACTATAAAAAATAAAGAAACCTTTTAAACCCCTTATTAAGGCTTAAAATGCCTAAGAAAGTGTTTTTTCTATACTAAGGATTATAGAAAGGTAGTATTATACCTATAAGCTAAAGGGCTAGGGATAATAAGCTAAAGGCTATAGAGCTAACTAAGGAAGCACTCTATTGCCTTTCTAGTTAATAGGCTATTAAAGCAGTCCCCTACTACCTTTTATAGTAGTAGATATTTAAAGAGAGATTTTATTAGTTTTTATAAAGAATTTATTAAAAAGAGAGGCATTAAAGAGAAGGAATAGAAAAATAATATACTAAGGAATTTAGTAATATAAAGGGAATTTAAAATATTTTAAGCTAAAGTAAAAAAAAGGGGTTAAACTAAAGAGAGAGAGTACCCCCTAAGGGAACCCCCTTATAAAGGTAAATTTATTACTACCCCTTATAATATACTTAAAAAAAGAGAAAAAGCTAATATTAAAAGAAAGGTATATAAAAGAAAAATAATAAAAGGGTAATAATACTAAGGGAATTTAAAGGAAGGGATAGTGCTAAAAGAATTAATAGTACTAAGTAAATTTATTATTACTACTTATAATAGCCTTAGTATATATACTAATAGCTTAAAATATAATTTACCCTTCCCTTTAAGGAAGGGCTTAAAAGTAATAAGAAAGGCTACTAGCTATAAAAAGGAAGAGAAAAATAAAGATAAAAGTATAAAGGGAGAAGGGGTTAAAAAGAAGTAATATATAGGGGAGAAAAAGGAGAAATTTAATAATAGAAAGAAGGAACTAGTAACTCTAAGGTATTAGGCTATTACTATAGCTTTTATTATAGTAAAGGAAAGGAATAATACCTAGCTTATAGTAAACTTTAAAAGGTAAGGTAAAATTACTATAAAAGGTAAACCCTTTAAAAAGTTAAACTAAGCTAAGATTAATATATTATTAGTAAGAGATATATTTAAATTTATAACTTTTAATAAAGAAGAATATAGAAATTAATACCTTTTTTACTTTTATATAATATAGAAAGTTAAGAATAAAGGGACTAACTAGCTATATAAGAAATTAAGGCTTATAATTTAAGGGTATAGTAACTATAAGAAAATACTAATTCTTATATAATTCTTAATAATTTAAAGAGTAAGCTAAAGATTAATTATAATATTAGCACTCTTACTAGCACTAAAGAAAATTTTCCTTTAGCTTTAAGATATTATATAAGCTTATATTTAATTATAAACTAACCTTAGTAGGCTAATACTTATAAAACTACTAAAGTAAATTAAATATTTATATCTAAAAGGTATAATAATAAAAGTTATTAAGCTATTATATAGAATTATAGAAGCTAGAACACACTAGTAGGTAATTTATTTAAAGCACTATAAAGAAAAACTCTAAATAAGTATATTTAGCTATAACCTATACTTTCTTATTACCTTAGGCAATACTAACTGCTTTAGGGTAGTTAGTATATAAACTAATAATATACTTAAACTTAGTAACCTTACTTTCTTTAATAAAGAAAAGGCTAAGCTTTAAAAGGCTAACTTTATAGTAAAACCTAAGTAAAAGCTAACCCTAGAAAGTCCTTTTATTTTTAATAGTTATATCTTAACTAATAATAGTAATAGTATAGTTATATTAACCTAAAAAGGCTAGAGTAATAACCTTAAAACTATTAATACTAATGATTTTACTATAAAGCAATAATATATTAAGGAACGTACTTAAGGAGCCTATATCTTAACTATATGCTAATTTAAGGTAGCCTATAACCTTTCTATAGTAGCTTAAGCCTAAGAACCTAACTAAACTAATATAAATAAGCTTAATAAGAGACTTTAATAGTAAATTAATAATACTAACTATAGTCTAAGGTATCTTATAATAAATTTACTAATAGCAGCACTTTATATATTTATTAATAGTTTTTTTATAAATAATAAGAACCTAACCTCTTAAATTAGCTTTATAATTATTATTAATAATAAGACTAAAAGTAGTAAGAGTACTAAATTTAAACTTTATAGAAATATTATTATATATAGCTTTATAAAAAGTAAGAGAGTTATAAAGAGTGCACTTACTTCTAAGCTATATAAAATAGTATAAGGTACTAATATAGCCTACGCTATTAGCATAACCTTAAATACCCTTATAGAATGCCTTAAATTCCCTTAAATTTTAATAATAATCTATACTAACTTACTTTTACTATATAAGTGCCTTATAAAGCTAGGTATAACTAAAGAAAAACGCCTAATAATTAACATTATAGCTCTCTAGTAATTATATAAATGCTGCAAACTCATAGAAATCCACTAAATTAATAGGAATAATAATATTATAAATACTATAATAAAGGCTTTACCTAATAAAGCATTAGAAACCTTTATTAATACTAATAAAGTTAATATTTAGATTAAAGGGTAGGTGAAGCATATATAAGCTATATAAAGGTAATAATAATAATAATAACTATAACTAGTAGGATCCCTTACTATAACTAATTATATCTCTTTATTTCCTTAGTAGGATCCACTTAATAATACTTTCTTTAATTAAGATTTTTATTTATTTTTTTAACTACTCTTTAAGCAATTCCTTTTATAAAAAAAGAGAATTCCCTAGTGTTAGAATTACTCTTAACAGCAAAACCTTAGTGTAGGCAAAACGCTAGGTATAGCGTGTATAGGCGACTAGGTGGGTCCGCTATAATAATGCATGCAGTCTGATTAGCTACACTGCTAACCATACGCATAGCCACAACACTACCTTTTTCCTCACTTTACAAGCTTAGCTCTTAGCTTAGAATATAGATAATTAAGAATCACACTTTTTACGTTGTTTTTGTTATGCATGCATTTTAGTATTTGTTTTCCCTTTATGCGTTATTCCTAACAAATATCCTTTAGATTAATAACTAGCTTATTTTATATATTATTAATATAGCAATAGCATTCTAAGCAGCTAGATTTCTTAAGCTATAGAAATAAAAGGCTTATAATATATAAAATACCCTTAAAGAATACTAGGTTAATATATATCTTAGCCTACTTAACTAAATTATTTATAATACTAAAAAGAATTTTATATCTACTAAGTTTAAGTATTTAGCATGCCTTCTAGCTATTAATATAAATAAAGTGCCTATAAAAGCCTATTAAAGTATTAGTAAAATTAAAAGGTATTACACCCTACTAAAAAAAGCATATAATATTATTAAAAGTAAGGTTAGTAATATTCTTACCCCTTTATAATGCCTCTAAATAGCTATTAAAGCTATTAATAACTCTACTAGGCCTAATAGCTTTATTCCTACCTTACTTATATTTAGTATATATTTATACCTAATAAATAAATTACCCCTAAGCTTCTTAGTTACTAAAAAAGCTATAGTTCTTTATAAAGCTACTAATAAAGCTTAAAAATACCTTATAAAATAATAAGTTACTAATACTCTCTATACCTATTATAGACTTAATATAAAACTAACCTATTAATTAATATTATAGTTAAAGGTCTATATTTAGTATAAAAAAGGTAGCTAGTATAGCCCTTATAAGCTTCTAAATATTAATAGTAAAATATATATAGTAAAAATACCTAATAGTATAGTAAGGTTCTATAGTATTATTATAAAGCCCTATATATATACTAAGATACCTAACTATACCCTAGGTATTATAAAGAAAGAGGAAGAGAAGCTATATAGTATTTATAAAGTAACTATAAAGAATAAAGAGACCTTTTAAACCCCCTATTAAGGCTTAAAACACTTAAAAAAGTATTTTTCCTATACTAAGGACTATAAAGAGGTAGTATTATACCTATAAGCTAAAAGGCTAGGGATAATAAGCTAAAGGTTATAAAGCTAACTAAAAAAGCACCCTATTACCTTTCTAGTTAATAGGCTACTAAGGTAGTCCTTTACTGCTTTTTATAGTAATAAGTACTTAAAAAGGGATTTTATTAGTTTCTATAAAGAATTTATTAAAAAGAGAGGTACTAAAAAGAAGAAATATAGGGATAATATACTAGGGAATTTAGTAATATAAAGGGAATTTAGAATATCTTAAGCTAGAGTAAAAAAGGGGGGTTAGACTAAAGAGAGAAAGTACCCCCTAAGGAAACCTTTTTATAAAGGTAAATCTACTACTACTCTTTATAATATACTTAAAGAAAGAGAAAAAGCTAGCATTAAAAGAAAGGTATATAAAAGAAAAATAATAAAAAAGTAATAATATTAGGGGAATTTAAAGGGAAGAATAGTACTAAAGGGATTAATAGTGCTAGGTAAATTTATTATTACTACTTATAATAGCTTTAATATATATATTAGTAGCTTAAGGTATAATTTACCCTTCCCTTTAGGGAAGGGCTTAAAAGTAATAAAAAAGGCTACTAGTTATAAAAAGGAAAAAAAAGATAGAGATAAAAGTATAAAAGGAGAAGGGGTTAAGAAAGAGTAGTATATAGGGAAGAAAGAGAAGGAATTTAATAATAAAAAAAAGGAACTAGTAACTTTAAGGTATTAGGCTACTACTATAGTTTTTATTATAATAAAGAAAAGAAATAATGCCTAGCTTATAGTAAACTTTAAAAGGTAAGGCAAAATTACTATAAAAGGTAAACCCTTTAAAAAGTTAAACTAAGCTAAGATTAATACACTATTAATAAAAGGTATATTTAAATTTATAACTTTTAATAAAGAAGAGTATAGAAATTAATGCCTTTTTTACTTTTATATAATATAAAAAGTTAAGAGTAAAGGGACTAACTAGCTATATAAGAAATTAAGGCTTATAATCTAAGGGTATAGTAACTATAAAAAAATACTAATTCTTATATAATCCTTAATAATTTAAAGGGTAAGCTAAAGGTTAATTATAATATTAGCACCCTTACTAGCACTAAAGAAAATTTTCTATTAGCTTTAAAATATTATATAAGCCTATATTTAATTATAAACTAACCTTAGTAGGCTAATACTTATAAGATTACTAAAGTAAATTAAGCATTTATACCTAAAAGGTATAATAATAGAAGTTATTAAGCTATTATATAGAATTATAGAAGCTAGAATATATTAATAAGTAACTTATTTAAAGCACTATAAAGAATAACTCTAAATAAGTATATTTAGCTATAACCTATGCCTTTTTATTACCTTAGGTAATACTAACTACTTTAGAGTAGTTAGTATATAAACTAATAATATACTTAGACTTAGTAACCTTACTTTCTTTAATAAAGAAGAGATTAAGCTTTAAAAGGCTAACTTTATAGTAAAACCTAAGTAAAAGCTAACCCTAAAAAGTCCCCTTATTTTTAATAGTTATATTTTAATTAATAATAGTAATAGTATAGTTATATTAACCTAAAAAGGCTAGAGTAATAACCTTAAAACTATTAAAGCTAATAACCCTACTATAAAGTAATAATACATTAAGGAATATACCTAAGAAGCCTATATCTTAACTATATACTAACCTAAGGTAGTCTATAACCTTTCTATAGTAGCTTAAGCCTAAGAACCTAACTAAACTAATATAAATAAGCTTAATAAGAGAATTTAATAGTAAATTAATAATACTAACTATAGTCTAAGGTATTTTATAATAAATTTACTAATAGTAGTACCTTATATATTTATTAATAGTTTTTTTATAAATAATAAGAACCTAAGCTTTTAAATAGGCTTTATAATTATTATTAGTAATAAGACTAAAAGCAGTAAAAGTGCTAAATTTAAACTTTATAGAAATATTATTATATATAGCTTTATAAAAAGTAAGAGAGTTATAAGGAGTGTACTTACTTTTAAGCTATATAGAATAATATAAAATACTAATATAGCCTACGCTATTAGTATAACCTTAAATACTCTTATAGAATGCCTTAAATTCCCCTAAATTTTAATAATAATCTATACTAACTTACTTTTACTATATAAGTGCCTTATAAAGCTAAGTATAACTAAGGAAAAACGTTTAATAATTAATATTATAGCTCTTTAATAATTGTATAAACGCTGCAAACTTATAGAAATTCACTAGATTAATAGAAATAATAATATTATAAATACTATAATAAAG
This sequence comes from Claviceps pusilla, assembly GCA_018360225.1. Taxonomy (NCBI): domain Eukaryota; kingdom Fungi; phylum Ascomycota; class Sordariomycetes; order Hypocreales; family Clavicipitaceae; genus Claviceps; species Claviceps pusilla. Next base: position 5,502 of record SRPW01001206.1, on the reverse strand, counting down.
GCTTTACCTAATAAAGCATTAGAAACCTTTATTAACACTAATAAAGTTAATATTTAAATTAAAGGGTAGGTGAAATGCGTATAAGCTATGTAAAGGTAACAATAATAACTATAACTAATAGGATCCCTTACTATAACTGTTAGAATTGCTCTCAACGGCAAAACCTCGGTGCAGGCAAAACGCCGGGTGCAGCGTGTGTGGGCGACCGGGTGGGTCCGCCATAACGATGCACGCGGTCTAATTAGCTGCACTGCTAACCGCACATGTGGCTATAACACCACCTTTTTCCTCACTTTATAAGCTTAGCTCTTAGCTTAAAAAATAAATAATTAAGAATTACACTTTTTACATTATTTTTATTATATATATATTTTAGTATTTATTTTCCCTTTATAAGTTATTCCTAACACTAATTAGTAATTAGTAATAACTATAGATTTACTAGAATTAACTATAAAAAAAAAGATAGCTTTTAAGGTATTTAAAACCCTTATTACTATACTAAGGAAGAAAACTCTACTATAACTAGTAGAGTTAAACTTTAATAAAGAAAGCCCTTACTATTAAGTAAACACTAGTATTTATTTTATTTATTATAAAAAACTATATTTTAAAGGTAGAAACCTCCCTTAGAAATAAATAAAAGGGTTACCTTTAAAGATTTAGCTACTGTGACGGGGGGAAAAAGAACACACACTACACACCCAAAAGTGAAGGGCATGCACACAACCGAAGCTATCCCCGTTGTATTCCGGATTTCTCATATGCACAGATTCGGCTCTAGGTTATTAAGACTGTGTAAAAGAGAGATAATTAGATAGCTTTTTATTTAATTAAATAGTTTAAGTTATTAAAGACTAAAATAATAATATTCTTAGAATAAAATATAGATAATTATACTACAGCAGTAACTAGGATTATAATAATTAATAGTATTATAGCAATAGGTGCTTCTATACCTATACCTTAGAAAAGAAAAATAGGAAATAAATAGGTTTTTTAACTATTTAAAGGCTTAGGACCTATTTATATTATTTAATTAAATAGTTTAACTATACTATACTAAAGTTTTACTTCTTTAGCTACTATAATACCTTCTTTTAAATAACTATAGACTAAATCCCTTCTTTTATAATATAATACCTCCCTAGGCTTATAGTAATATAAAAACCACTATAAGCTAATAAAACTAATAGTAATAAAACTTAAATAAAATAAGAATTTTATAATTAAATAGTTTTATAGTATTTCTTAGTTTAAACTTATATCTCTAGTCTTCTTTAATAATTTAGGTATTATTAAACTTCCTTATACTTTATAAATTCTATATACTTTCTTTAGTATAACTAGTTAACTATTAATTATATTATAATATTACTAAGCCCTTTCTATATAAGAATCCATACCTTATTTATCCCCTTTAACTATATCTTATACCTTAATTACTATTTCTTTTTAAGCTTTATAGTAAACTAATTCTAAGGGGATAATTAATAAGTATATACTAAAAGAAGGAGAAAAAGCTAAAATATTATACTAAGTAATTTTTTTATTATATAGTTGTTGGAATCGCTGCATTCTATGACAACGTGGCACAGCCGGGAAGAGCCGGATTCGCGGCTACATTAGCCGCGGAATCCGACTCTTCTGATTGGTCCGCGTGTGCAGAGTTTTTCACCGCGGAATCCAATGGCATTTTCGTGGCCTTAACGCTAGCTATAAAATGCCCCTTTAGATAGCACTAATTAGGATAAAAATCAGACCTTTTGTAAATACCTTCCTAGACCCTATGTTGTTACTGAGTCTTAGATCCACCTAGTATTCCTTAGAGAATCACTAGTATCCTAAGGAATACTAATACTAATCAGTAGGTTACATCTATCCTTAGGATACATCATCCCACAGATTTGCAAGGATTCACTTAGAAGAGATAGAACTCCTATTACGCTTATAGGGAGAATTTATGCTAAAAGAAGATAGATTCCTTTGCTAGTTTAGCTAGTATTAGACTTCTAGAAACGTAGCTTTTTTATAATAGAAATAGATTCCTTTACTAGTTTAGCTAGTATTAACCTTCTAGAACATAGAATTCTTTATAATTTACACTATTATCCATAGGAAAACCCTCGTTTATCTTACTAACTAACCCTTCGTTATACTAAAGCTTATATAGGGATTATAAGACTAGAACGCTAAATCTCGACCAAAGCTAGTTAAAAACCACATAGAACATCTAATTATAAGGATATCTTCACACAGAAGTGATAAGGAATTCTAAGATTCGTTAAGGAATCCCACCTAAGGTAATTCTAACACCACTATATTACAAGTGTTACTAAATTCTCTCCCTGAGATTATATGTAAATATATAGATATTCTTACCCTAGAATGGAAAACATACTAGGATAATATACTAGAAAAACGTAAGGATTAGCAGTATATTAATAATTAGGCTACTTTTATTCTCTACTAGTATAACATTTTGAAGTGGAAAAACCTCTAACTCTTTAATGCTCTCTATAAAGACTTTAAAGGTTAGACTACTAATAATTTTTAACGAATTCTAATAATATTATAAAAGGACTTATAGAATTTCCTTCTTACTAATAGTGTACTAATTTCGTTAATAAGAGGTTCGCAATACGCTACTTCCCTTACTGCTCTTATTAATGCATTAGAAGAGCAGATTAAACGCTAGTTTCCCAGTTAATCTATATAATACTAACTGTAAATTCCTATTCCCCTATAAGTAAGAAGCATTATTAATGATTCCTAATTAATTAATTAATAGATTTATAAGGAATCTAAGTCACTAGACTTATTAATATAGAAAGCCTAGGTAAAACCACTAGAGGGGTTAATGCTGCTAACAGACCTAACCCCTAACTAAATCCGCTATATTCTTAGAGAAATTAATAAAAGCTACATAATTAATAAGAAATACAGCAGGAAACTATATAACTTTATTGTTTTAAAGATAAATATCTTTAAAGATTAATACATATAAAACGATGTTTTATAGATATTATAGGCAAGAGCCTTTCCGATTATATTAAAAGAGAATACTCTTACCTACTATCTTAACAAACTTACTAGAAAAGGATTAATAATCTATAACCTTACTAATGCTATTAGGAATCACTTTAAAACTAAGAGCAATTAGTAGTTCTATTGTATTAAATAGAACAGTATTTCCCTTTAGAAGGTTATTACTAATAACCCTAAGAAAACTAAGCTCTAATGCCTTAACTAAATACTAGAACAACTTTACTATATTTATTATAGAATCTTTAATGCTTCCATAGTGAATATAGAGCTCCAGCAATAGCTTATCGCCACTATTAGTAATATTCCTAAATGTAAGCTTACTATATTTAACCTCGCTCTAACTTATAAAAGAGTTATTAGAGACCTTTGCAAATGCTTATGCGCTAACGAATTAATTAAAACATTATAATAGCTATCTTCTACACTAAATGCAACAGAAGATAATAACAAAACAATGTTTACTAATTAGCAATATAAACAACTATCTAATTAGCACCCTAGTGGCTAATTACCACAAAAATTGCGCTTTCTATGTAAATATTTTATATATTAATAAGTAGAATATTAGTTAATATTCTATATAAAACAGAAATAGTAGAAAGCTAAGGATTCCTAGTGGAAGAGTAAGAACTATAAGGGAATTCCCTTTAAACATAGCTTTAATGCGTTTCTCTTTAAATATAAGGGAAAACCTAAGGTAACTAACACTAAGGAAGATAAGCACCTAGCTTAGGAGGTATTAAACGCCTACATCACTACACCAATAAGTAATACCACAACCCCCAAGCTAACATTCACATAATTTCTTATGCATTCGCCACTAAATCTATCTAAACTATTTAATTAAATAGATTTCTATAAGAAATTAACCTCTTCTTAAGCCTAATCCCTTTTATATACGCTTAAGAATAATGTAACTACTTATAAATTATCTAATATAACCCCTATAATATAGGAGGAAACCCCTAAGATAGATTGCTTTATCTTAGATAACTAATATTCTAGTGATATTTTCTATAGAATTATGCTAAATATAGGGGCAGTAGGGATTTCTATAGTAGGAGCACTACAAGCTACAGCTCTATAAAGGATTATGCTATATCTAAAGATTAAGCCTACTAGCTAATATATAGTTAACTTTAGTATAGATTTAGTAATTTCTTTAGGAATCTTATATATTCCTACTACCTTTAGAACCATTAAATTCTACATTCTTAATATAGCTACTCCCTTTCTATTCTATATTTCTAATATAGATTAAATAAATATAAAGCTTAATAACCTTAAGAATATGCTAATTTAAGGCATAAAGAAGGTCCTAATTATATAGAAATAGGGATACCCTTAGTGGATTCTATAGCCTAATAAAGCTACTACTTTCCACCTCTTAGAGGCTAAAATACGTTAATTATACTAACGTTTTAGCTATCCCTTAGTCGCTAGACTTATAAAGCTACTGTAAAAAGCTAGTGAATTAGTGACTAGTGGGATTATTAAGAGACTCTTCTATAAATGCTATTAATACTAACTTTATAGTAAAGCCCTAGGATGATTTAAGTTTACGCTAAAAGACAATATAGACTTTAACTATAAGATTATTATTAATATCCTCTAAATTAATAATAAACCTATACTGTACGTTATTAATATAGTAACTGTATTCTAAGCTATACGCTTCCTTAAGCCTTAGAAGTAAAAGGCTTAAGATATATAGAATGTACTAAAAGAGTGCTAAATTAATACTTATTTAGGTCCCCTAGATAATATTGTTTATAATGCTAGAAAGAACTTTGCTTCTATAGAATTCTAGTATATTGCACGCTAAATAGCTATTAATATAGAAGAGGTTTCTATTAAGGCACACTATAGCATTAGAAAGGTTAAGAGATATTATACCCCTCTTTAAAGAGTATATAATATTATTAAGAATAAGGTAGGAGACCTCCTTAGCCCTTCCTAGAGACTATAAATAGCTATTAAAGCTATTAATAACTCTGCTAGACCTAATAGCCTTATACTAACTTTGCTTATATTTAGGGTATATTTATAGATATTACATAATTCCTTCCTAAGTCTTTTAGTAGTGTAAAAAGCTACTTTATTATAAAAAGCTACTAATAAAGCTTAGCGTTGCCTTATATAAAGGTAAGTCTTTAACGCCCTTAATATATAGAATAGTCTAAATACCCTTCTATTACACTTACTACTACTATAATTAAAAGTCTATGTTTAGTGTAAGAAAGGAGGTTAGTATAGTTCTTATAAATTGCTATTATTTAATTATAAGACTTATACTATAGAATTACCCTATAGACCTATAAAATTCCGCTTAATAGTAGTAAAGCTATACTACTGTAATATAGAAGAGCCTATAAATATAGAAGAAATTAATAATAAAGATAAGGAAAATAATATAGAGAATACTAATATAAATAAGGGTTAATTACTATAAGA
>SRPW01001205.1:0-11671 GCA_018360225.1 Claviceps pusilla | reverse complement strand
TCAGCACATTAGTCTTGTCTATGTAAGCTGGGGAAAAAAAAAAAAAGAGAGAAAGAGAGAGAGAGAGAGAGAGAGAGAGAGAGAGAGAGAGAGACAGATTCCCTTGGTTGGACGCATCAGAAAAATGCTCCCAACGCCAGATACTTCGCACGTGCCCTACTCGCGCGTCTACGAGCCCTCAGAAGATTCCTTCCTCCTCCTCGACACCCTCTCCTCGGATTCGGAACGGACGTTTCTGCAGGCGCGGTTCCCTCCTCGGTCGCCCGCCCCGCTGGTCGTCGAGCTGGGCAGCGGATCCGGCGTCGTGCTCGCCTTTGCCAACGCCCATGCCCAGAGCATCTTTGGGACGCGGCATGTCCTCACGGCGGGCGTGGACATGAATGCGTTTGCGTGTCGCGCCACGGTCGCCACGGTCGGCAAGGCGTGCAGTGAGCATGGGGACTCGCATGGCGTGTATCTCGGCTCGTGTATGGGGGATCTGGGCACGCCGTGGAGGGACTCTGCGATTGACGTGCTGGTCTTTAACCCGCCGTATGTGCCTACGCCGGAGATGCCGGTCCGACCAGAGGCGTTTGACGAGCAGAGCACGGAGACGAGCTGGGATGGGGATTCGTATCTGCTGGGGCTGGCGTATGCGGGGGGGAGGGACGGCATGGAGACGACGACGAGGTTTCTGAGCATGCTGCCGGGGCTGTTGGCCCGGAGAGGGTGCGCCTACCTGTTGCTTTGTGCGCAGAATCAACCCGACGAGGTGAGGGCGACGATTGCGGCGTTTGGGCAGGAGTGGAGGGCTGAGGTGGTGGCTTCGAGTGGGAAGACGGCTGGGTGGGAGAGGCTGCAGGTTTTGAGGATATGGAGGGACTTGACTGGGAGGGAGGCGTGAAGATGATATGCTCTTTCTTTAGACATGAAGGATAGGAGAGGAAGAGAAGGGGTTGGGGAAAAGGTTACTTGTCGAAGAGCATGGTGAGCGTATGTCATGGTCGCTAAGTAATGGCTTTCGGCGCAATGTTGTATATGCGTACAACATAGTATATACATGCGTATGTACTTAGCTGGGCACTCGCCTCCACGATGAGACAATGCATCGTGTTAAGCTAGTTCCTGGAAAGCTGGCCGGTCGTGCTTCTATCGCGAAATACGCAATCTACTGTTCCAAAACATCTTGAATTCATCCATCGATTTTGGTTCTAGTAATAACATCCCAAAACGCCAAGTATCATCACAATATACAACCTCGGAATCTTTCGTGATAAGAACATTCCCCCCTCCTGATAGAAAACCACCGCCTCTCCTCGCGAGTCTCTCCTATTTCTCTGAACTGGCCATTTATCAAATTGCCAAACCACCAAAGAAAATTCACACTTGGTGATTCCGACTTGCCCATGCTGTTTGTCCTTTGTGCAAGATGAAAGAAAAAAAAAGGACTTTCTGGCTGATCGGATGACCGTATCGCGAGCCCAGCGTGGTATTTGATTCGCCAAATCAAGACGCTTTTCCTCACTGTTCGTCCAAAACTGGTCTTGATGACCTGTGACTGCTATCCGCCCCCCAAGAACGTATTTAACCCCGTCCACGACCAAACCCACGACCTCGACCACGGCCTCTACCGCCTCCTCTACCGCCGCGGCCGCGGCCACCCCCGCCACCGCCGGCACTCCGCTCCGCTTCCTTGCGAGCCTTGTTCTTGGGTTTGGGCGCGTCGTCGATTAATAGCGTGTCGAGGGGCAGGGAGTCGGGCAGGATAAAGTATCGGATCGTGGAACCTCGAATGTTCATGGTATCAAGGTGTATGGGATCTTGACCCTTGGCGGTCATTTTGACGTTGCGAAGAGCAGTGTTCATTTGCGGTGATACGGAAGAAATGGTGCCGTGGACAATGGTGCCTATGGGCCAAGGGTTCGGTCAGCAGGTCATGCGGGTATGGATTATTTGGGCTTTTCATTTGAGCTTGATATTTTTTTTTTTTTCGTTTCTTTGCTTTTTCTTTGAACTCCTTGCTCTCTGTACGGAGGCAATAAAAAAAAAAGTGCAGGCGAGTGCTGTGTAAAGAAACGCAAAATGCATACCATTTTTCAGCTCAATGGTCACCGTCTCGTTGGCGCATTTCATCAAGAACCTAGCGTCGCGCCAGTCATCAGCTCGTGTCTCGAACGCGATACTCGCTATGGGCCGATGCAGAGCTCCGATATCCAGGTGCAGATTGTATAGATGAGACGAGTTTCAATCGCTCTTACCTTACGAGCTTCATGCTGGGCGATGGGCGAGGTCCGTTGTGGTGCTTATGCAGGGCACAAAAAGTCGTGATGGTAGGTTGGAGCTCCTGCTGCAACGCTGATTCTCCGGATGCTGCTTCCAACCGCCGCATATCGAGGGGCCGGAAAAACATGGCTCCCGTGTGCACAATGGCCCAAACTGTCAGTCAGTCATGACCACGGCTGTTCAGACCAACCAGCCTTATCGATAGGAACCGCCAGCAGGCCCCGCCACGGCTGCCAGGGCGGGCGTCGCTGGAGCACCGCCAGCAACGGCCGAACCGTGACCTGTATTCATTCTCTATAAAGGTGTGAGCCATACCAGACATATCACGGTTCTTTCGTTCCTTGCTCTTCGCTCTTCGCTCTCCGCTCTTCCCAGTTGGTCCAGGACGCTTCACCATGTTGTTTGCTCTCTAGTGCCACCGCCAAGAGGGATCACAGAAATCATCGGATCGGCTCCGCCTAGAGTTTGCTGAGCATGGTTGTTGTCGCTTGACCACATGCCCAGTTGAACGGTCCTCGCCTGGCTGTGTCTGGACGTGTGAATTGACATCAGTCCTTTGGTCACTTCCATACGACTTACCCCACCACCCACCGAATCACAGACTGGCCGCCCTCAACATCCATGAGTCGTGACTCGTCCGCCAGGCGTCAGTCAGTCTTCTTACTTGTATGCTCTAGTCTGCTTCTTTATTTCTTTTTGCTGCGTACCCGAGCTGACGCGGAACTTGCAGACCAGCGAAAATAAGAAATTAAACACATAGTGACAATACAAAAAAAAAAAAAAAGAAAAAAATAAAAAGAAAAAACTCCAATCATCTTCACACCATGATTTCGGGACGCGGTAGTGCGGGCGCTCGAGCGGGACGCATCCGCCCTCCTCGTCGAATTGTTCGTGTAAGTTGCCAAGCTGGCGCGCATATTGTTTCTCACTTTTACTTTTCGATACCTTTACAAACGGCTCTACTTGCACTCTGTTTGTCCACCTTCTGTTGCAAACAGATATCCCCCTCCACACATTTAGTGCCCACCATGCTTTTGCGACTCATCTCTGTTGCAAGGCACACAGGACCTGCGAGTGCTATTTTCTTCTTTTTTTTTCTCCCTGGCTTCATCCGCCATCCATCAGTCTTGTCGACACGTTCGGAGATACGCAATATCTTTCGACACTCTGGAGCTTCTTACGTCCTCTTCAATCCCTAAGCGCAAAGGATTGTCTCCCGGCTAACATGTTGAACACACAGCCGAGCAGCGCTGGAGAAGGAGCCGATTTCGAAGATTGCTGGAACATGCTCAAGGAAGCCTTGCGGGACATTCACAACAAGAGTTGTGGCCGGCTTTCCTTTGAGGAGCTGTACAGGGCTGCTTACAAGATTGTCCTCAAAAAAAAGGGCGACGTTTTGTACGAGCGAGTCAAGCAGTTCGAGGAACAATGGTTTGCCCAGCACGTTATTCCCAAGATCGAGGTTCTGGTCACCAAAAGCCTCATCAGCATAGGCGTTGATAAGAACCTGACGAGTTCTGTCAATGAGAGACGTCAAACGGGCGAAAAATTCCTCAAAGGCTTGCGGGATACCTGGGAAGACCACAACATGTCTATGAACATGACTGCGGATATTCTCATGTATCTGGACAGAGGCTACACTCAGCAAGAGCCCAACCGCGTGCCCATCTTTGCAACCACAATAGCACTATTTCGCGACCATATCCTGCGTTCGTGTCTCAATGCCAACTCAAGCAACCTGGTCATTGACATCCTCATATCTGTCATGTTGGACCAGATCAACATGGAGCGAGAGGGAGATGTTATAGACAGGAACCTCATACGCAGCTCAAGTCGCATGCTGAACTGCCTGTACAACACAGCCGACGAACACGAGAGTAATAAGCTGTACCTGACCGTCTTCGAACCTCGCTTTCTCAGCAACAGCGAGTCCTTTTATGGCGCAGAATGCCAGCGACTGCTCCGGGAAGCCGACGCCAGCACATGGCTGCGACACACACAGAGACGATTGAACGAGGAACTCGACCGGTGCGGAACCACAATAGAACCGGAAACGCTCCCCAAGGTCTCCACAGTCATCGAGCAGCAGCTCATCGTCAGGCATCTTCCGGACTTCTTGGGCATGGAGGGCAGCGGTCTGAAATGGATGATTGACAATGACAAGATTGAGGATTTGTCAATACTGTACAAGCTTGTTTCGAGGGTGGACGGGGATCAGACATCTCTGCGGCAGGGTTTGCAGAAACGGGTCGTCGAGCTGGGAATCGAGATCGAAACCGTGCTGCGCAACACAGATTTCTCCACTGCTCCGGCAGATGGAGACGAGGCCGGAGAAGCGGAAAAAGCCAAAACGCTGAATCCTGCGGCCCAGCAAACCGCTGCCGCTATAAAATGGGTTGATGATGTGCTGCGGCTCAAGGACAAATTCGACAATTTGTTGGCGCAGTGCTTCCAGAACGACCTCGGCATCCAGACATCGCTGAACAAGAGCTTCTCAGAATTTATCAATATGTTTTCGCGGAGCTCCGAATTTGTGTCGTTGTTCATCGACGACAATCTGAAGAGAGGCATCCGAGGCAAAACCGAGGCCGAGATAGACGCAATCCTGGAAAGGGCAATTGTGGTCATTCGGTACTTGCAGGACCGCGATCTGTTTCAGACATACTACCAGAGGCACCTGGCAAGAAGATTACTGCACGGCAAGTCGGAAAGCCACGATGTGGAAAAACAGATCATCTCCCGCATGAAGCAGGAACTGGGCCAACAATTCACCAGCAAGTTCGAGGGCATGTTCCGTGATCTGGTGACGTCCTCGGAACTGACGACGACATATCGCGAACACGCCGCCAATGTCAGCGAAGGCGCCAAGGTGATTGATCTCAACGTGAGCGTCTTGACCTCCAACTACTGGCCGCAGGAGGTCATGGGGAGGCAGACGACGACGGGCGACTGCTCTCGCGTAACGTGCAACTATCCGTCCGAAATCGAGCGACTCCAGGCGAGCTTCCAGCAGTTCTACCTCGCTAACCGCAACGGTCGCAAACTCACCTGGATTGGCACCACTGGAAGCGCGGATATCAAGTGCGTATTTCCCGCCATTCCGGGCAAATCCGGTGCGCTGTCCAAGGAGAGGCGGTACGAAATCAACGTGCCGACATTTGCCATGGTCATCATGCTGCTGTTCAACGACGTTGACGACGGTCAAAGTCTCAGCTTTGAGGAAATTCAAGCCAAAACCAACATTTCCACCTCGGACCTTATGAGGGCACTGACGGCCATTGCAGTCGCACCCAAATCCCGTGTGCTGGTCAAAGAACCAGCCACCAAGTCCGTCAAGGCCGGCGACAGGTTCAGCTTCAACTCGAGTTTCCAGAGCAAGACTGTGCGGATCAAGGCGCCCATCATCAATGCCGTATCCAAGGTCGAAGGGACACAGGAGAGGAAGACGACCGAAGAGAAGAATAACCAGACAAGAGCTCACATTGTGGACGCTGCCATTGTGAGAATCATGAAGTAAGCCATTAGTCCACTCACTCTGTTGTTTTCAATGTGGTCCGTATGCATGCTAACGTCCTCTTTTTTTTTTTTTTTTTTTTTTTTTTTTTTTTCCTTTGCCCAAAGATCTCGAAAAGAGCTCAGTCACTCACAGCTCGTGAGCGAGGTCCTATCTCAGCTTGTCGGGCGATTTAAGCCCGAGGTTTCGCTGATCAAGAAACGAATCGAGGATCTGATTGTGCGAGAATACCTGGAACGGCCAGACGAGGAAGAGGCGCCGTCCATGTACCGATACGTAGCCTAAATAGCACAAACAAGCAGGAAGCGAACTGAAGCCTTTATTTATTTTTTTTATTTTTGATGTTCTCTTTCTATTTTTCTTTTTCTTTTTCATTTCCTTCTATTCTTCTTCTTTTTGCATGCGGAGATGAATATTTTTTGGGGCTGCATTATCAGGCGACATCATCATTGGGAAAGAAGCGAGGCCGACATGCAGAGACAGCGAATTCACGAGTTTAAGAAAATTAGAGGACCGGCCAGTTTTTCCGTAAACAAAGACACTTGGGCTTGCCATGAAGCTTCAACGTTGTGACATGCTGATAGTAATGGTCCCCCCCCCCACCAATAGGGACAACTTGTGGCAGACGTTGACCAATCCGACCACTAACTGACTGGACGGCTGGGGACCTTTTTTTAAATGAGCTTGGGCCCCATTTGCTGGGCTCACCCATCACCACATGCAACATTGAAACATTGAAACAACATACATTGAATTGAGAACTCACTCACTCGAGCTTTGCATTTCGGTCCTCCTCAGCCCACCCACTCGCTTTCCGTTCCTGTTCTTGTCTTTCTTCTCTTTTCCGCATCATCCATTCGATTCAAGACAGCATCGAGCACCGCCAATGTCGATCCTCCGCCGCACAATGGCCACCATGGTCGCCGCGCCATCCGCCGCCTCTGCGGCCCTCAGGCAGGCCGGCAAGGTCGTCTGTATTGGTCGCAACTACGCGTATGTTTGTTCGGCATGTTGAGGTCTCGTTTCTGGTTGTCTGCTATGATTTCTATTTTGTATTTTGTATTTTGTATTTTGTATTTTCCATCTTCTATTGTGTTGACTCTTCCGCAGAGACCACATTGCCGAACTGCAAAACATGAAGCCCAAGCAGCCGTTTTTCTTTCTGAAACCGCCTTCCTCGATTGTTTTGCCTGGCGAGGGCCCGTGTCTTCAGCCGAGGGGCGTGAGGATGCATTACGAGGTGGAACTGGCGCTCGTGATTGGGAAGATGGTGCGGGATCTGAGGGCGGATGATGGGCGGGGGGCTATGGAAGCCATTCGGGGTATGTTCCTGTTCTTTCACATCGCTTTCTTCTCTCACCATGGTCTTGCATGTCCTTCCTCCTCGTGTTATGGATCAAGCTCGGTTTCCACATGCACCTACTTATCTTTTCTTCTTCTAGCTTACGCCGTTGCCATCGACATGACGGCGCGGAACGTCCAAGACGAGGCCAAGAGGAAGGGCCTTCCGTGGGATATTGCCAAGGGCTTCGACACGTTTCTGCCGATGAGCAACGTGATTCCCAAGACGGCGATTAGAGATCCGCAGAACGTGGAGCTGTTTCTGGACGTGAATGGCGAGCCGAGGCAGAGGGGATCCACGGGGCTGATGATTTACCGGATCCCGAGGATCATGAGTGACATTTCGAGGGTCATGACGCTGCATCCGGGGGATATTGTGCTGACGGGCACGCCGGCGGGTGTCGGACCCGTGGTGCCGGGGGATGTGATGCGGGCGGGCCTGAGGGTTGATGGCAAGGAGGTGGAGGAGGGGAGGATGGAGATTTGTGTTGAGCAGTCGCCTAGTTCTTATGAGTTTTCGGAGACGTGAGATGTGTTTTTCCCCCCTTTTCTTGTGCTTGTCATGTACACTACTTTATCAAGAGTGGAAATTGGTTTCCATGGACTAGACGATATAGAGATTGTTTATCCGGTGAATCTGCGTACTTACCACGTCCGAGACATGCCATAGCTTTGGCATCTTTTGATCAGAAAGCTGACATGCAATATACTCGGGGTCGTTCACATGATCAGATCCGGCCATTTCCTCATTAGGCTCTCCTGTCTCTTTCTTCTTCTTTTGTTTTTATTTATTTGTTTCTTCTTATTATTTTTTTACTTGTCTTTTTTTTTTCTCCTTCTTCATTTTTCAAGGAAAAAAAGAGAATCGCAATCCACAAGAGTATGCCAACACCCTCTCATGAGCACAGAGACGCAAGAGTGCGTTCGCCCTCTTCATATCGACTCAACATTAGGATCTGGTATGGATCCCGGCTGAGGCGCCCAATCTGCCAACTCCCCACACGTACCACAGCGTCTCTTCTCGTCGTCATTTCTAAACTCCTCGACGGCGGCCTTGATCTGGGTGCCCAAGTCGGTGCAGTGAAAGGCTGCCTCGTGGACAATGACGGCGGGGGAGTCGGCGCCGGGACGCGGGCACGAGGCGCAGTACCAGCGCATGCGGTCGATGCAGTCTGCCGGACGGCGCTGCTCAAGCACGAGGCCGACTGTATTGGCGAAGCGAACAGGGTTGTGAGGAGTATTGGGCGGGAGAAGGAACATGTCGCCTTGGCGAATGATGATGTCGCGGAAGATGCCGTCGTCGACGACCTTGAGCAACATGGCGCCGCGGTGCTGGTAGAACCATTCGGGAGTTTGATTGATGTGGTAATCGGTACGGGCGTTGGGGCCGCCAACGATCTGGGGAGAAGGAGGGGGGGGAAAAGAAAGAGAAGGTGGGGTCAGAGAGAAGAAGAAGAAGATGATGATGATGACAAACGAAGGAGCGGGAGCGGTGCGGGGTTTATTTGTCGATGCGTAAGGGTATGTGAAGAGTGCGAGACAAAAGTGTGAGAGAGACAGACGAGTCAGCACAACTCACCATGACGGAGAAATCCTCATTGTACACGCAGTAATTATTGATGGGCGGCTGGAGCAAGTGTGAATTCTCGTCAAGCCTGGGAGCGTAAGCACTTGGAGGACTTGGAGGTCAAGGGTATATATAAATCATCAGGTGAAAGGGGGAGGTGGAAGAGCTTGATTTTGACGAGGGCGGGAGTATCAAGTAATATCGTGCTGGACTCACCACTTGGGCAGGTTGATGGGAGGGCCGAGCATGTTGGGCAAGTTCAGTTGGAGGTTGGAGGTTGGAGGTTGGCTGGATGCTGATGAGGCGACTTGCAGTTGCAGTGCAGGACGGATTTCACTTTTTCTTCGGGCGGTTTCTTTTTTCTCCCTCGTTCTGTTTATGAGAGGGCCGCGTGGGTTCAGTTCCCAGCCGGGTACGACGTACCAGCCGACGTCACACTACGTACAGCTAGCTGGCCTTGGGAATTGTGATGGTGGGAAAAGGATTGCTATTTCCAAAATTAAGTACGGTACACATTCGAGTACGTAATACATCAACGAGTGACACAACCAGACAACACAACAATACAGGAAGCTGGGATCTCGCGTAATTAAGGCCTGAGTTAATGCCTGAGATGTGAGGAAGCCAGGAAGCCCAGCACGTGCTCTGGAGCCGCTGCATGCATGTGGCGCCGCAAGGCCCGCATCTCAGCGCGCGTTGTCCCACAGACCACTTGAACCGGCACCCGTTCGTTGCACACGCCTTATGCGCCTGCTGGTGCGCCCACCGCATCGGTCACTAGCAAGCTGCAAGGTACATCTGGTACTACTTACTGTACTTAACATGCTCAATCTCGCGCAGTTGCCGGCAACAGTCTCGTCAAGTCGCTCCTGGCTGCCGTCATTCCGACGCACCAATCTGACATCAAACCCACCCACAAGTGCTCCCATCTCCATCTCCGGTGACAGATTCGGCCGCCGTCTCTTCATTCTCCATTTCTCACCTCTCCCCTCTCCCCTCTCCACCTCTCTCATCAACTCCTCAGATCGCCCCCATTCCCGAATTCCACCATGGACCACGCCGGTCATGATCACGCCGCCATGGGACACGGCGCTATGGACCACGGCGGCCACGGCGGCCACGGCGGCCACGGCGGCATGGACGACATGTGCAGCATGAGCGTACGCAAACTGCCTTGATGGCATCTAGCATTCCTCCCCCTTCCCCGCCTCGCCGAGTTGTCTCGCTGCTGAAACAGAACCACCCCCGTAGATGCTCTTCACATGGGACACCAACAACCTCTGCATCGTCTTTCGCCAATGGCACGTCCGCTCCACACCAGGTCTCATTGCGTCTCTCCTCGCCGTCGTTTTTCTGGCCATGGGCTACGAGGCCCTTCGAGCTCTCTCGCGCAAGTACGAACATGCCGTCAATCGCCGCATCGTGGCCATGCCTCGTGAGTTCACAATCTCCCAACTCTCAGCTCCCAGCTCCCAGCTCCCAGCGTTGAGGGCCAAAACCTTCCTCCCAAGTCTTCAGCCAGCAATTCTCCGCCCCCTTTCCTTTTTTCCCCCTTGTCCATTGTGTCTCATCCATCCTTTCCGCCGAGGAATCTGTGCCAATGCTAAGATTCTCCTTTCTCTCTCTCTTCCCTCTCCTTCTTTGTGTTTTGTTCGCCACCCATTGAGACGATCAAGATTGTACTGAGACGACGCCTTTCCTTGCCCCAGGGCAAAACCAGGAAAATGCAAGTAGGCAGGGACATGTGGTCAAGGCTGTGTTTTATGGCGTGCAGAATTTCTACGCCTTTATGCTCATGTAAGTTTCTGTCATCTCTCCCTCCCTCCCAATGTTCCCCAGCCTATAAAGCTCCATGGCCAGAATAACCACTGAAAGCACTGCTATAGGCTGATCTTCATGACGTACAACGGCTGGGTCATGATTGCCGTTTCTCTGGGGGCGTTCCTGGGCTATCTAGTTTTCGGGCACCACACATCTTCTACCAAGGATAATGCTTGCCACTGATTATGAGACGGATACCTGGGTGAGATGGCCTGAATTGCACCATGATGTAGTCACGTTTCATGCAAGATTCATCGGAAATAAAAGGAAAACCATGTAGTCTGGTCGTGATGTACCATCATGATCCGTGTACAAAATATACCTGTATATGCATCCCCACCACCCTCTGGGTTCTGCTGGTGCTGCTGGTTCTGCTAATTGTATCCAAAGCCAGCCCTCATTCACATCTTGGCCGACTCATTGCTAGCAGGCTTCTGGGCCTCTCCGACCTCTTTGAACACGCCTTCCTCCTCGGCTCTCGAGATGATGTCGTAATCGCCGTACGTCTCATTGTGCTCCATCTCGGGCTTCTCCCCGTACGCGATGCGCGCCGCGTCCACCAAGAGGCGGCCTGTCATGCCCCAGACCTTGAAACGGCCCTCCTGCTCCTCCTGCTCCTCCTGCTCTGCCAGCGCCTCTCCAAGATTGCCTTGAACGCTCGCTCTTCGTGGTTTGGCCACTCGCTGATTGTTCACGGGAACAAAGAAGTTGTGCACCCGCCATGGCATATCCTTCCACGACGTCCAGGCGCCCTCGTACCACGATCCGGGAGGAAGTTCCTGGCCCGGACGGGGCGGCAGGTCGCCTGTCTTGAGGAAGTTGTAGAAGGGGGCGCTGAAGACGGCGGCGACTTCTCGTGCGTCCAGCCGAGGTATCAGCGACTCGTCTACCAGCGGGGCGGGCGAATCGGCGTCTAGCTTGTCGGCGTGCAAAAAGGCCACGCACGGCGCGACGACAAGGTGAGTCCTTGCCAGCGAGGGGGGCAGAAAGCATATCGGTTCTATGCGGAAGGGCTTGGGCATTTGCAAGTCGTTCATGGGTAGGCCTATTTCTTCAAATGCCTCCCTGCGAGCGATTTGATCTATTGAGAGTGTTGCGAGTTGATTAGTTCCACGCCAGTGATTTCCAGTGTGAAAACGGCAGATACTCGGAGTTTGGAGGCAAAA
>SRPW01001204.1:0-11685 GCA_018360225.1 Claviceps pusilla | reverse complement strand
AAATAAAGAAATAAAGAAATAAAGAAATAAAGAAATAAAGAAATAAAGAAATAAAGAAATAAAGAAATAAAGAAATAAAGAAATAAAGAAATAAAGAAACAAAGAAATAAAGAAATAAAGAAACAAAGAAATAAATACAAAAGTCAAGCAAGTCAAGCAAGACAAGAGTTTAGAAGATAGAAAACAATACCCGGCCATGAAAGCACTAGCTCACATCGAATATTACCCCTCCAAGGAGTGCAATTCGAAACAAAACAGATAGACAAATATCATATCTTAAGAATTAAAAACATAAGCTAGAAAAAAACTAGAAATTTAATTTCGACATAAAAATACATAGTAAAACAAAAGGAAAGAAAAGAAAGGAAAAGAAAAGAAAAGCGAGAGTAGCTTCCATTATCTACAAATAAATACACTATATAAAAAGCCCCCATCCTAGAAAGTGCAACCCCTAGACGCTACAAGAACAGCACCCCCGACAGCCTTGATGCGGCTGTCACCTCGCAGCCGCTTTTTGTTAAACAGACAGTCGTTATTCCGGCTTCACACATTCGAATTATGAGACCACTGTGTCTTCTTCTATTCCTCTACCCGCTAGTTTATTCATTTAATTCTTCTTCTAAGCAATTCATGAGATATGATGCATGCCATTACGGAGGGTGAATGAGGACCATGTTCCAAGGAGGTGCAAGAAGTGGAAGGGTAAGAAGAAAAATCAGAGAAAGTAAGAAATATAAAGTTTTTTTTTATGAAAAGATTTTTTTTTTAAAAAAAAAGGAAAGAAGAAAAAAGGCATTAAAGAGTTAAAAGAAGAAGAGAAGAAGGAGAAAAGTGAACAAACAAAGGAATTCCCAAATATAATAAGTTACCCTGGACCTTAGCCTTTAGTAGCCATACAGGCACTGATAATAACAACATGATGTTCAGAGAAAAAAGGAGGAAAAGGAAAAAAAAAAAAGAGAGAATAAACGCACAAGACAATGCAAAGGCGAATCACATAAACAATACACGACGAAAAGGCAAAATTCGAGTAGTCATACAATCGACATGTACATCTAATGCTTGTCTTGGTCTTTCACACGTACTGTACAGCAAAATCTGAGGTGTAGCGGGAAAAACACCAAAAACAAAACCTGACCCTCGCCTTTCCTTTCTTGAAAAACCCCTCTGTGCAACACAATTCCCATGATATTGACTTCTGACATGACACGCCATGGTACGAATCAAGGATTCTGCATTCCATCATATTTTTTTCTTTAGCGCTTTTTAATCCTGATTTTGTCGCTGCGTACCGGAGACGTGACGTCTGTCGCTGCCCTGGGTTTGATGGGCCTTTTCACGACGTTGCTCATCAATGGCAGTCCGTTGCTGGATGCTGGAGTCGTGGCTCTTGAACTCGACCCGAGTGTTGGGCGGGAAGTTGAGGACATGCTTCATCGTCTCACTGTATCATCATCAAAGATAAGTGTGTGGTTAGCCAAGTCCTATCAATGCACGGATAGAAAAAGACAGAAAGGTGAAGCTAAAGAGACACTCCCCTCCCCACTCTCTACATCCCCCTCACTTACCGAATCTTGAGGACCCGGCCACCAACTGTGCGCGTCCAAATACTGAGTATATCTTCACCATTACGCATGCTGAGGACGGCACCACAAACTTCCTCACCAGCATCACCAAATTGGTCGCCGATGAGACACAGGAGCAAGTCCTCCCAGTACCGGTCAGCAACGCCTTTTTTCATCCTCACCACCCACTTGCCTCCCTTGCGATTCACGTCATCTTCCCAGATGGGACGAATGTCCTTTTTGAAGAAATGGTAATCCGACACGACGGGTAACAGCGATGGTCGCTTCAGGTGCGAGTAGATTTCCCAAAAGTCCTCGGCGGTGCGCACCGTGGCGATCCCATGTAATGTATTTTCGTACTCGATGAAGCCGTGAGCCTTGGAGATGGGTGGCCGGTACCAAAAAGACCATGCATCTTTCAGCGGATGGGCTTTGGCAGCCAGAGACGATGCGGACGCTCTGTCCTCAGCAATGGATGCCATGCTGGAGACTTTGGAGATGGGCTTGGATCCATCCTTTGAGACTGTGATTTTGTTGACGACTGATCCCAAGGCCGTATCGAACGGATTGGTGCCAGACTTGGGCGTCTTGGCTGATCCGAATGATGCAAAGGCCCCTGATCCCAAGCCAAACGCGCTCGAAGCGCCGTTTGTTGGAGATACTAGTCCACCGCCTGGCGTACTGAAAGGGCTGGACTTGACGAGGGCCGAGCTATCGCCTCCGTGACGCTTTGATACGGAAGAGCCACTGCGCGAGGAATCATGCGCTGGCGAGCCGTTGGAACCGATCGATGATGTTGTGAGTGATAATTTACCAGAGCTATAAGTAACGGCCAGGTTAGTTTTGATGAGAACTAGCTGTTGTTACGCTGATGAGGCACAACAACAAGTCACAGTGGGTGGGGGGTTAATGTGGCACGAAGCAGGGTTGAAGAAGTGAGTGGTATTCGAAACGTACTTTGTGCGACGGGTCCAAAGGTTATTGTTATCGGTCGCCATGAAGAGGTTAGTTAGGAGTCGGGCTCGAAGAGGCGGCTCGAAGTCGGTAGACACCCCGAAGCAGTCTTGCGAGGGCCCAAGGAAAGAGCGAGGGAGAGAGGAGAAAGTTTTGGGGGGGGGGGGGGGGGGGGGGGGGGGGGGGGGGGGGGGGGGGGGGGGCGAGTTGCGAGTTGCGAGCGCCGTCAAAGGCGTATCGCAGGTGAATCTGGTGGTTAATCAACAATGTTGGCGGAAATGCTAAGTTGTAGACGAGAGGCTCCAAAGTGGTTGCGGGTGGTTCTGAGACGAATGAACTCGCTGCAGGATGGGACAGATGCAGTACAAAGAGGGTCAAGTACGACAGGCCTTCGAGCGGGAAGTTGGGAGACGTAATTGCAAATTGTGGTCACTATTGCGGCTGCGGTTGGCTGTCGTGGGATGTTGTCGGTTGTGGTCCGGGGTTGTGGTTGCTCAACCAAAATAAGGGTTCAGCGTCGGCGTGCGTCGGCGTGCGTCTGTGTGTGCGTCTGTATAACGAGGATCGTGTGTCAAAATGAAGCGCGTGTGTGTGCAACGGCCCAGAAATGACGTAAATTGGACCAGGTCAGTACAAATAGTGTACGGAGAGGACAAGCCGATTGTGGGAGGTTAAAAACGACGTTGGGTATCGAGGGATCGTTGTCGAGTCGGATAATGTTTCTGTGTGGTGGATCTGGACGACCTTTGGCTTTTTTTTGTTGTTGTTTTTTTTTTTCGGCAAGACGAACCGGAGAGATGAGCTTGTGGAGATGAAGTGTGTGGTGTTGTGGAGGTCGAGAATTTCTGTGGTTCTGCGCCAGCGGCGGCCGTGTGGGCCAAGGCCAGTCACTTGTTCAGTGGTCACCGAGTCGTGTCAGGTCTGGTTTGGTCTTGGCATGCGTGCTCATGAACATTGCGGCGGGCGTTGGATGCTGAACGATGTGGTTGAAGGAAGCAGACCAATATTTCTGCCTCCTGTCTCCTGCCTTCTGCCTCTTTTTGACCAACCTAGAGAAACTTTAAAAAAAAAAAAAGATGGACAGAGGTAGGTACTTACTAGGTAGTAGGTACCTAGTTTGCACGTGTATCAAGCCTAGTCCATTGACCAATTGTCCAGTGCCGCATCGGCAAACATCATTGGAAGGAGCGATCTAGCCATTTCCATCTCCTCGACTTCCTTTGGCTTGCGAAAGTCGACACTTGAATTACAACTGGAACGGGCGTTGGACCAGTTCAGACCATTGTATTAGACAGTACCTCAACATCCTAGTTAGTCATGCGATTGGTAAAAAGTACTAAGAGAACGAACAGTAGGTATAGTTTTCTTCACATATAAATATCCATTGTTAGAAAGGTTGGTGGGTACTATCTAGGTACCCAAGTATTTTAAAGAGGTCGTCCCTTGTACCCACTGCGTTATGAATAAAATACTTTTTATTGGCAGCGTCGTCCTCTTGTAAGCGCAAACTGCGTGAAAAGCTCTGCCAGCCACACGCGTGATCACGTGTATGCAGCTGTTTTATCCCTTTGGTGCCTGGAAGGGTACATTCGCGTACTGATCCACTTCGTCCACCAATGTCAACCTCTGCATTGAAGATACTTGCCGCCCTATACTGATATCTAGTGTGATAGAAGTTCCTAAAATGTCTTAAGTATAAAGGGATATTTCGCACTGCATATTATTTTGAGCGTACTGGGAGGTTATTCGAGGTTACCTAGCATCGGCCAATGAGCTATAAAAGAAAAGCGGGGAGTGCGAGGGTGTAGCCTTCCGCGAACCAAAGGGATGAGACACATCCATCAGCTTGCAACAACGATTCAGGGATCATACAAGGCATGTGCGTACATTAAGTACTTACTGTACATAACAAATTTGCTTGGAGCTCAAAGCTTGTCGACCGTCGAACCAATCGATGCAACCATAAATGGGTCCATGTCTGGCACAATTCACAAGCAAAGAATAAGTCAAACTCCCCAGCCGCCTGGGGTTTTTCGTCCTCCTCCCCCCCCCCTTTCTTCGTCTTTCCCTCCTTTCGCGGACGTCTTCCCCAGCCATGACGACGCGTGATCTTCTCACCGGCCCCATCACTCTATCTGCCGCATTGGAGAAAGACGACAACGTTCTCCATGCTTTGACATATCCGGAGGAGAAAAAAGCCTTCTACGTTCGATTATATCGGCAACGTCATCTTCTATCTGGTGTTATAGCACATCACCTTGGCACCAAGTCTACGGACATCCGGATTCCTTGGGTTGAACACTGGCGCCATGGCTCATTCAACCTTTGTATACCGGTTGTTGTTAAAACCGACCCCTCTGTGAGGCCGAGGGTTCCAGAATTTGTGACTATCCGCTTTCCTTTGCCTTACCGCGTTGGGGAAGCAACGAATCCCGGCAACTCTGATGAGAAGGTCAACTGCGAGGCTGCGACATATGCCTGGCTGCAAGAGAACTGCCCTACAGTACCAATACCGAAGCTCTACGGCTTTGGCCTTTCCACCAATCAAAGGGTGAGTGCCTTGACTTGCAGACATTTTAGTTGCTTACTGTTGATCCCCAACCGTCTATAGTTTACGCATCTCGACCTTCTTCCCTGGTGGACACGTTGGTTCAGACGGATTCGAAACTACTTTCTGGCTGCATTCGGCTTCCCACAGCCCACGCCATACGTGCCTCACTGCTCTAGCGACTTTGTTGACCTTGATGTCGGCTACTTACTCATCGAAACTATTGTCTCCGGAAGAATGCTTTCGGAAACCTGGGACGAAAAGTACAAAGACGTTCGCCTCCAAGAAAATGTCCAGCGAAGCCTAGCTAGAATCATGCTCTCGCTTGCAAGTGTCAGCCTACCCCGCATCGGCTCATTCCGACTAGACAACAAGGGATATCTTCATTTGGACCATCGTCCTTTGGCTGTTCAGTTTACGATGCACGAGAATGAAGGCATCCCTCTTGATATCTCCCGAAAAACGACCTTCTCCCGCGTCGACGACTTCGTACAATCACATTTGGCCGCTTTCGACAACAGGCTGCTCCATCAGCCCAACGGTATAAGATCCTATGACGATGCATGCTACCAAATGACCGCTCTAGCCGTTGCAAGGACTGTACTGCCACAAGCATTCCGAAGAGACCTGAACACCGGCCCCTTTGTCTATGGTCTGACTGATACACATCGAAGTAACATTTTTGTCGACGAAGATTGGAATATCACCTGCATGATCGATTTAGAATATGCCTGCTCGTTACCTATCGAATTCATACAGCCACCCTATTGGCTCGACGGAGGACTAATCGACCAGATTGATTCTGTCGGATACGCACCGAAACATGATGAATTCCTCAAGCACGTAAGACATGAAGAGCAGCTGCAGAATTCCCAACGACGAGGAGAACAGCTCTCATCCATAATGGAGCAATCATGGAACAATGGAACTTTTTGGGCCACGCTGGCCCTCAGCCATGCGATAGCATTTGAAGGAATTCTCCTCGATCAGTTATTAGTCCACTACTTCTCGTTCACGATGAATGAACTTCCGGAGCTCAACCATACTCTACTTGCCCGTCTTTGGCGGCGCAATATATCCAGCATTATTGACCGGAAACTGCAAGATACAGAGAAGTACAGGGAGAAACTGAAGGAAGCCTTCACTGATGCAGCAAGTCCAGCCATCTAATTTACGCGCCCTCTTCGCTCCCATGGTGGTCAATGGTCTTCATCGACGCTGCCCACTGCTCCTGTTTTTTTGTGCCTGTGCGCCCGATGACGACAACTGCTTCGCCTGCGCGGGTGTCACCTTGACGCCAACGTTGACCATTTTTGCGACCCCTATCTCATAATCATCGCCATCAAGGGAAGATGCCGTGCTGTTCTTGTCTGAAGGGTTGGAGCTCTTGTTGTTATCTGTGGCATCGGAGCTCTGCTTGTCCTTCTCGGCTGCAGTGGAACTCCTGGCGTCTTTCTCTGACATGTTGAGCCTGGACGCCTAGTCAGTACTGTTTGTTACATGGGCCTTGGTCGAGCTGGGTTGTCTTACTTTCTTGTTTATTGAGATCGAAGATGTGGATTTTGTTTGGATGCCTTTAGTTTTTCGTTTGCAAAGACTTGGGATGTGAAACTTGTTGAGGGAGTTCATGGAGACGAAGCAAAAGAGGTTTTTATCATCTTCGGAGGACTATGACGCCTTTTATAGACTAAAGGAGGGGGCTTTTCAAAGGACCGCAATTCTCCGGCGCTGTCATTAATAGCTACATGAATTGCGTGAATTAATGTCAAGGCAGCAGTGGATCTATGGATGGATGAACAGGTTGGTAGGCGTCAGGCAGCCAGCCATGGGACTACACATGCGATGTACGAGGTTGGCGCAGGTCAAAGTGCATGAGTGGTAGCCATGGATCTGCCGTGAATGCAGGCAGACTCGCTCCGGCTGACGAGGAGGAGGCGAGGAGGTCCGTCTCAAGAATAGCAAGGGCTCCAGCAAGCCACGAAGTCGAGACCGTTGACCCATTTCCCAGTGCTCGCCCGTCACGCCCCGACAGTTGCCAGTGAAGGCCATGTTCTTCATTGGCTCCAGCTGTGACATCAAGCACCGCTGCGTGCGGCTCGCCCTGTCATTGGTCAGTGCCACCCGCGAGCATTGCTTGCTATCCGGCAGCACGTTGTTGGCAGCTGCCTACTTTCCTCGTGCATGCATGCACCCCCCACTTTCGTTCCCACACCCTCTACAGTGCTTGCTATCTGCTATCTGCACGCTGCACCGACTGCGACAAGAAACGTACACACATACTTATGATGGATGTACATATGCTCATCGCTCCGTTCTTGAACACCAACATTTGTTGACGTTACAACTCATATACATGCATACATATGGCCTGATGCGCATAGTAAGCCGAGCGAAACCCGAGTACTATGCCACACAAATTTTTTTTCTCCGTCGGCGTAGAATTCTCCGCGATTCAAGAAACAATACGTTGCTGCTGAGCACAGAAGAGACAGTGCGAGTGGATGTGTCCATTTCATTCCCCCTCCCCCCCCAACAAAAAAAAAAGCCTACTATTTTTTCGCTTGTACAATAGAATTCCCGTTGCTTTTTACAGAACATGGCATGGCGTAAGGCAACCCAGACTGTTAGAATACTCGAGAATGTCTGAGGTGCTTTACTAGTTGGTGGCGCTTGGTGGCGCTTGTTGGCAGGTGTAGGAATCATCCAAGGTCTGTACGATGCCAAGCCATTAGACGGGTGTACAATCCGTCTGATGGTCATAAGGGGCCAAACCAGGTCCCGGAACCCGCTCCGGCTCCAGGGACCGGTACGTTCAAGATATCTCCTTGTAATCGCCAAGTTTGTAGTAGATATTAGGTATAACATAGTGTACCTTCCGTGTAGTAGTGAGACGCGCCAGGACTTCTATCAAAATAATATCCTCATATACATACATATATACATTTGCACACATAAATGTGACTTGCTTTCTCTTCTTTCTCTTCTTCTTTCCTTTTTTTTTATGACCGTTGTAGAGTATCACTCACGTTGTCCAAGTGCTAATGTCGACGATCGGCGTTGCCATCTTCACCCACCACGCAGATGCCCCACTTCAAGGCCTTATCGCTTATCGCCCCTTCCCCTCTAACCTTAAAAAAAAAAAAAAAAAAAAAAAACTTCCCCAAGCCTCATGGGAGAAATCAGGCGGGCGTCACATTACCACAACCACATCGCGGGATTCTCGGACATCACAGCTCACCCCCCTCCCCCCTTCACAATGGCGCCTTCCAAAACCCGGACGATAAAAAACAAACATGCCGGTCCCAAGGGAGGCTCCTCCTCCAAATGCGCCGGCGCTGGCGCAAAACGCTCCGACACAGACGGCATTGCGAAGCGATCGCGAAAACCCAAGGGCCCCGTTGTTTCGCAGCAGGTCAAGGAGAAGAACCGCGCTGCGATGCTGAAAAGGCCCAAGAAGAAGGTGTATACGGAGGCGGAGCTGGGGATTCCGGAATTGAACATGGTGACGCCGGTCGGTGTGGTGAAGCCGCGGGGGAAGAAGAAGGGCAAGATTTTTGTGGACGATACGGTAAGGCAGATGTTTTTTTTTGTTCATTTCATGATTCTTTCTTTCTTTCTTTCTTTTTTTTACTTGGCTTTTGTAGTTTCTTCATTCACACCACCACACCCCTTTCCGTGCACCGTTCCCGCCCCATCCTCGCCATCTCAACACCGCAGAATGAGTCGCCAGAAAAAAAAGACCAAGAAGCCACAACCTCTGGAATATTTGGAAAAAGTCGATGCTGATGAACTGGTACTGCAATAAACAGGAAAGCATGAGCACAATCATGGCAATGGTCCAGGCCGAAAAAGACGGCGAAATCGAATCCAAAATGATCAAGGCGCGCAAGATGGAAGAGATTCGCGAGGCGCGCAAGCTCGAGACCCAGAAGAAGGAGGAGGAAAAGAAATCCAGACTGGAGGATACCAAGGATTCGTTGCGGAAGAAGCGCAAGAGACGGAGTGGCGGGCCGGCAGGCGAGGACAAGGGCGACTCGGTCAAGAGCCTGGCCTTGTCGGGCTCCAAGGCTGTCAAGACGAAGAAGAAGGTTGCATTTGCGTAAGGAGAGGGCCGCGGACTCGCGGGCCGGTTCAATCACGACCGGGACAGGTTGGAGACTTCATCTTCTCTTTTCTCTCTCTTTCCTTTCTTTTCCTTTCCTTTCCTTCCTTTTTCTTTTCTCTTTCTTTTGCTTTTTCTTGCACCTGCGCCGGAATTCTCTTTCGTGTATTCGGCATCGTTTGGCGCTGAGGAGTTTTTCTTGGGAAGCTTCGCCTTTTTGGAGGAGCACGAGCATTTGTTTTTTTTTTTTTTTTAAAAAAAAAAAAGGAAAAGTCGAGTGTACATTTAATCAAGGGAGACTGAATCTCTGATTGTCGAATACATGAACACGATATAAAGAACTAATCTCTTTTCTATCTCTATTCTCTTGTACTTTTCTTCTTTCCGACTGTACAGTTCATCAAGGGGGACTGAATCTTGGGTTGCTGAGTACATGAACACGATATGTAAAGAACTGATAACTTTTCTGTCTCTATTCTCTTGTACTTTTTCCCTCTATTTTCTCTTCTTTTCATAATGCCTCTAAATATGTATGAGCTCTCTATTACGATGCAATGTCATCTCACGCATGCTAGTCAGGACCTCCGGCAGAACCCCCTTCTTTCACGGCCCATGAATCTTGAGCTTGCGTTGCACAGGATCAAAGACTGCGCCGTGAGATGGGTCTTCGGCAACGATGGGCTCTGGAGATGGGTTCAAACTGTCCAGATCAACCTTGAAGGCGAGGTGATTGAGAAAATTGCAGACCTTTGTTTAGGGGAAGAGTCAGTATAGAAAACAAAAAGTATGTACATTTTTGTCTCTCGGCCGTCTCGGACTTACGGGCTTAGGGTGCCATCGGGTGCCGCCGGTCTCGAACCAGCACAAATGACCGCCCAGGGAGGTGGTGATCAGGACGGTATTAGGGTTCGTCTTGAACTCCTGATACGGGAGGGCTTGGTGTACGGCAATCTGTCGTGGTTGTCAGCTTGGGGGTAGTCACGAGCACATATTTGATGGCCAGGAGGTCTGATGGCGCTTTTGCAAGCTTTGGGTACTCAGCGCTTTCAACATAAGGGCAAAAAAATTGATGTATGAAAAGCGAAGAGATTATCAAGGGAGAAAGAGAGAAGAAGAGACGGAACAGAGATTGCGTTGCTCACAGGATCGTCAGTTGCGTGCAAGGCAACAAAAGGGATTCTGATATTTAACACCGCATCTGCGGACGACGCATCGCGGTAGTAGGCAGTCTCGGTAGGATAGCCCCATGAAGGGCATCTGCTTGTTGTCAGCAAGATGGAGGATATGCATAGTTCTCATGCCAGAAGAAACACGTACTGAACCTCGCGATCGAATTCATGCAGGTACGTGATTTTTTCAATCGCGGCCAGATCAAGTGTGCTATGCTTCTTCAATGCGTCCCTGTGGGTGTGTACCAAAGACTTGAGCGCCACTTGGTAAGGATTGTTAGCGGCGGAATCAAAAGGAGAACATATATATATATTATAACCCGGTTCTAGGCTCCTCCGCATCAACTTACTGCCCATGATCCTGAGATAGACCTCTTTTCCAATGAAACTGCTCTGCAGAATTGCACTAGAGACTTCCAGGTTAAAGGGGTTTGAGCAGACAACTGCCCCTTTGAACAAGCAGTTCTCCCCTTCTTCGCCACAGTACTGCCACACGATATTCAGTATCCCATTGCCATCAAAACGTTTTTTTTTTTTTTGACCCGACTGCCTGGATTGATATCCTCAACTTACATTTGTGAGCATGTTGGCTCCCAAAGAGAAGCCTAGACCAAACAAAGGACGATTCGGAAAGGTCTTCTTCAGCCACTTCACCGTCTGAGCAGCACCAATTCAACATGTCAGCCGCGTGGTGATAAGGATGACAAGATGGAGACCTCACCTGTCTCAAATCCCACGTAGCACGGGCATTGTAGAGCACACCACTGGTGATCTTGCTCCTTGCACAACCCCTTGAATTCACAACACAAGCCTCCCATCCCCCATCACCCAGCAGCGGCGCAATGGTGTGCCGCAGGTAAATCTCGTGGGAACCACCAGAGAGTCCATGCAAAATGACGAGCATGGGCTTGGAATCGTCCGAGGCGATGTTGGCAAACTCTTCGTCAGAGTAGTACGTCGTCCTTCTCGGCAGAGTCTCGTCGACGCCTTCAAATGGTTCCACGGCAAAGTCGACGGCAAAGGTGCCGTGGTATGTTTTGTGGTCTGCCTCGAAGATCTTGCGACGGTAGTACACCTGCGGCCCGGATGGTTTCGTCGTCGTCCACAGGGTCTGTAAATGGCCGTTGAAGAGCAAGGGGTTCAACCGGCAAGGCGGTGTTGCTGCCTCGGCGATCTTGAGCACGTCGGTCTCTTTGCCATCCTTCTCTTTCAGGGTCCGCGGCGCAGGCGCATGAGTAAAGGCAATTTTGGCGTGTCCGAGCCACTCCATTTTTTCTTCTTCTTATTTTCTTTGGTTTCTTTGGTTTCTTATTTTCTTTTCTTTTCTTTTTTTTTTTTTTAATTTCC
>SRPW01001203.1:0-11688 GCA_018360225.1 Claviceps pusilla | reverse complement strand
TAATAATAATAATAATAATAATAATAATAATAATAATAATAATAATAACACTATAGCATAGTGGTTAAGCATTATAGAAAACCTTATTACTTTTTATATAGAAGTAAGAATTATAGGGGGGGTTATAGGTTTAATTTCTATATAAAGTATAGTTTTTTTTAGTATAATAAGGGCTATATATTAAGAAAAAAACTAGACTTTAATTAGATAGAAAAGTAAAGGCTTTAGAATAAACTAATTAGTAGCTTAGTAAGTAAGAACTAAAGTAAGTCTAGCCCCCTTACTTATTCTAACTTACTAAGTAGTATAAATTAGCTACTTTTATATTATATAAGTAAGTAAAAAACACTTTTTAGCTCTTTAGGTACTAAGCTAGTTATAGCTATAATTACTAGAATTAATAGGTATAGTGTAACTTAGGTTATTAAGTAGAAATAATAAAGAAAAAACTATAGAGTAACTAAGGTATAATTATTTAGCTAGCTTTTTATAGAAAAAAATTAGACTTAAAATTCTAAAATTCTAAAAAGTAAAAAGAATTATATATTTAGTTAGGTTTTCTATTTCATTAGGTAACTACTAATTAGTAATATTATATAAGTAATTATATAATTAACTAATTAGTACCCTAATAAAGGTTTTCTTATAACTAATAAAGTATAAGTAGCAAAGGTTCTAGATATAGCTAAGAATAAATTACTAAAGCTAGCTAGCGTATAAGAAGAAATAAATAATAATAATAATAATATAATAAATATATATTATTCTTATATTAAGAATATTAAGAATAATATTTTATAGTTTTTTTTGATAATAGTATTAAAATAAGCTTAATAATTTAGATATATTCTACATATAAATATATTAAAATTCACTTTTCTTATTAGTAGCTTAAAATGAATTTAAAAACTAAATATTAATTCACTCTAGCTAATAAATAAATAACAATAACTTCAAATAAGTTATTTATTTTTATTATTAATATTTATAAAAATTGTGCTATTTACTACATCCCTACTTTAAGCTTAATATACTATTAAAAAAAGGGGTAAATAGATGTTATAAATCTTTTTATTAACTTTTAAAAGGTTTAGACTTAGTTTTATAGCGCTATAATATTATACATAAATTTAGAAAAAGTTTTTATAGCTTTATTCTACTTTATTGAAAAAGATACCATAGCTAATATTAAAGTTATATATATATATTTATTTAGTACTAAATAAATCTTAGCTAGCTTTATATTTTTTTTAATTGATATTGTTAATTAATATTAGCTTTTATTTAATATACATATAAAATCTATATAAGCTTTTTTAACTATCAATAAAGCTAGTTAAATATATATATAATATATTTTTATTAATATAAATATATATATGTTTTATTAAAGTATATTAAAAATTAATAAAAAGATTAAAATCCAAAATTTTGCTTAGCTTAAAAAAAGTAATTTATATATAAACTTATAATATTACACTTTAATAAATAAAAAACTACTTATTATATTTATTGTTAATTAAATTCTAATTTATATTTAGCTTAGAGGCTACAAAGCTTTTTTATAGTTAAAAAAAACTTATGTTTATTATAAAAGCATTTTATTTAAAGTAGTTTATATTTTAAATACTTTATATTAATAGTTACTTAAGCTTCATTTAAGTTTAATATAAGTTAAAAGCCATTAAAAAATGTATTTTTAAATAAGCTTTTTTAGCTAAATATTTTAAAGTAGCTTAAAAGCTAGTAGAATTCAATATCAATAGAAGGTATTATTACTCTTAAGAAAAAAAGAAAGGGAGTTATAATCCTCTCTTTATCTCTTTAGTTTATTTATTTAGGCCTAAAGTAGGTTTACTTAGGGCTTATAGTTATTTTTATATGGGTTCTGTCCCGTCCCTCTATATATCTAAGCTATTAGGTCAAATCTATTATAATAATATAGCTAATCAAAAGGAAAAAAGTACCTAGTGAAGACAAAGCTAGAGCTAATATATAAAACATATCTCTTTATTATTCATTATTATGTTTTTAATGTCCTAGTTACAATACCTTAACATGGTTAAAAACACTGTTATTCCACTGTATATACTTTACTAAATAGAGCACTAATAAAGTATAATTATAAAGTATAGTCCTTTATAATATATATAAAATATAGTGCATAGTATCTTAATATTCTATATTTATAAAGTATACTATAAAAGTGAAAGATATTCTAGTAACTAAATACTAGCTTATTTTTCTTTATAAGGTAAGCTAGTAGAATAATGTATATTATAGTATACTTTAAACTCTAGTGTCAAGTATCTCTAGTTTAAATATCAACAGTGTAATAAAGTGGCGTAGTATAAAACGTAGCTTTCTAAACACTAGATCAAACTTAAATCTTTACTTTACCATTAACCACATATCTATTCTTAATGAAATAGGACATGCTTCAGTATGCACAGACTGTCTAATGTTTTTAAACCTCAGATAATTATGAGCTAGAATTTATGTTAGCTCTTGCAAAAAAAAATTAGCCTTTAAGTAGCTTGTACCTACCTCAATAAGCTTCTCTGTAAGCTCGAAGCAATCGACCCTTATATCCTCCGTAAAGGAATGGATAGATCCTCTCCACAACCCACCAAAGCCCATCTTATCCAAAACGTTTAACGGTGAATGCAGAGAGCTTATTTCCTTAGAATACTTCTGTTGAGACGATATCGTACGCAGCAGTGCATGGGCGCCTTCCAAAGCTCCTATGTCTTGACTATGCATCAAGACATCGTCGAGGATCATTGAGATGACCCCACAACTGCAAATTCCACAATGTCAACTGGAGAAGAGTTAGCGATATGGCTGACAAATTACTTACAGACTTGTAAAAACACTTGGTCGTTCTTGAGCCAAGATATTGAGCCAATGGAGACTACGTGCTTGAACCGCATCGTCCAGGTAGTTAAAATCAACGAGCTCAATCACCGTTGCGAGGAAGAGATCTTTGTCTGTTGTGTTTTCAACGCTCTGTAGACGCCTGGTGCCAATATCACATTCGGACTTGAGATCAGACCTCCACAGGCTGTCAATAAAATCATCCTCAGTCGTTCCGCGGGCCAATAAAAGGGCCAAGTAGGGAGATTGGCAGACGTTGTGTTGTGGGCTCATTGATGGATGCATCTCAAATTGAGATGCCATCCCTAGAAAAGTCAACAGAACCTGTATTGTAGTAGACCTGGTGAGCGTGTCCGTGAGACCTCGCACAAGACACGCGCACACAGCAAAGTGGAATGTGTCTTGTTCGAAATGAATACCATACGCGTTATCCAATGATAGTGCAGCCTCTTCTAGCTGCGTCCGACTCTGCAGAAGCATTGGAACCATTCGGTCGCCCCTCACATTGCGGATGGTACTCACATGTTTCAAAACAGCATCGAGAAACTGCGCTGTGAAGTTGAAGACATTTGCGGGCACAAGGCGTACTAAAGATACAGCTAACCAGAATAGCTGAAGTCCGTATCGCGAAGCAGATGGCAATTTTGGCATCAATTTAGTCAGAGATGTGATAATAGAAACGAGCATTTCGCTGTTTCCATCCTCACCATATTGGCTGACACTATTTCGAAGCGCAACCAACACTTGATACAGCAGATCATCGTCTACCTCATCCTTGGCTAGATATCCCATTACCGTAAACGCTCTGGGCTGGATTGCTGGGTTATTCTGAAAGGCAGTGCTTGCGACAAGACTCATCCACCGAGCACGCCATGCATTTGCGACATCTATAGATGGAGCCGCAATTGAGCAAACTTCATGGAGTATCTCCGTAAGCTTTTCTGTTGTTGCCAAAGCGTGACTTGACTCTTGAGAGGTTGATACAGACGCACCATCTCTGGCCAAAGGGGGTGGTGGTATGAAAATCTCGCCGTTAGAATTGGCGACCACGTCCATTATTGATCGTAGGCGTAATGCTCTTGCGTCATCTAGACTGAACGAGGTACATATAGCGTGAATTGAGTTGACGAGGAGTTTGTAAACGAGAGATCGGACTTCACAACCCCCAGTGTTGACAAGCATCGTTATGAGATGGAACATTTCAGGCAGAAACATCTGAGATTGAACCCGGCTGTCGAAGGACAATGCCAGACAAAACTGTAATAGAACGCAAACTTCCTCCCACACGGGGTTATCCGGCAACTGTCTGGTTAGGCGTAATGATGATCTATTGAGAGCCTTGCGAAGGCGACAAATAATTCTGCCTCGCAACGTGACGGTTCCGAGTCCGGTCATAACCGAAGAAAGAATTTCCAGCGTGTCTGATTGATTGCCATACCCAAGACCTACTTTAATAAGTTCGTCAATGAATATATCGAGTAGAAACTCATCCTGGGAGATAGAAGGCCATATATATCGTTCAAGTACATATGTTAGGCTTTGATCTAGAACAGCCACCTCTATCAACTTTCTGAAGAGAGATGCGACCTTTTCCCTGCCTTTTTCACCATCAAGGTCCGCTACCAGCACAGTTGAGCGTAAGCTGGAGAGCCAAGGAGCCACATATTCCAAGCTGACTGGTTTTTGCTCTTCTGGAATGCTCTCCCAGCTGACAAAGAACTCAGCTAGAAAGTCTGATGCAAGTTGAGGCTTGGCCAGGGCGAGTTCTCGACTGATACTGACAATAAATCGAGTTGGGTCTAGTGGTACAGCCAAATCTGTAATACGCTTGTAAGTAACTTTCTTCGCGACTACATGATTTGTGGTAGCAATATGTTCAGGACCGACCTTTGTTACAAACAAGCCTTCCTACAGAATTGAAATCAAATGATCGACAGAGTGCGCCAAGTAGGTTATAGGAAGCCAACCTCAACACATGATAAGGACTGGATAAGTTCGTGAGAGCCAAGTTGAGCATGGTGCCTGGAACATCCTGAGGTCGTACAAGCCTCTCAGCTGGCTTCAGAAATCGATTATCTTTAACCAATTTTGCCTTCGCTCCACGAATGGTCTGTAGAATATCTTCCCGATTAGAGCTGCTGAAGAGCATGACAATTTTACCACCATCGGCCCTCAATCCGAAACTAGACTCATCATCAGCTTGCAATGCTGCGCTCGTTGTTGCCTCATCAATGTCGCTCAGACGAAATATATCATTGATGATGCTGCTTATCCGAACGCCTGGAAGTACTTCTTGCTTTTTGACTGTTGTAATCTGAACAAACTGACTGCCAACCCGGATGACCACATCGACCTTTCCTTTGGATTTGGACAGTCTCGTGATTGATTTGAACATGAAGCGGGTTTCCGTCGCCACGCTCATGGTCTCTTGTGGGAGATGAAGCTGCTTGAGGTAAAAGGGGATTTGAAGGTCCGACAGGCTGCCAAACATGTGATATTCAACATTGCCGGGGTGAAAGACACTGGACTCATCGCGAGTAGAGCTACGAAGAAGCCTCCGAAAACAGCGTCTAAACGTGTCGTCAGATATATTTCGCTTTATTTTGCCAGTAACATAACTTACTTGAATGCACTATTCATGTTATAGATGTATATCCTTGAGAGATTTTGAGCCAGCTCGGTCGGTGTCAAGAGATCCAATTTTGAGAAGAAGTCATCTGCTGGCTCAATGCGTCCATTGTAGCAGGTCGCATCGATCAACAGGCCGAACGGCTTATGCCATAGGCGACTTGCAATCTGTGGTCTGGCTTTAGAGCTCGTATTTTAATGCAGACGAAAACGGACATAATAGACGCAACACTGATTGTCGTATGGTCGCTCATCAAACTTACCTTCAAGTAACAGTATAACAGCGTATCGTAATCTATCGCTTCATTTTCGATATGTCTTAGGATAACGCATACGATAGAAAGGCCATCCTATCCCACTACTTAGCAAATTATCGATGGCCCTTTGCATACGATGACTTGCCTTGCTTTCTCCCCCATCGTACACTGCTCGTGAGGTCAGGAATGATTCTGCACTCCGAAGTGCATTCCGAAGCATGAAGTTCTGGAATCTCGAATACAACGGGGGCGTGTTGCAGGTTATGTTAGGGCGATTCCAGGAAATTGCAAGAGGTGGAGGTCCGAGGTTGGTGATAAGACGTCGGAGAGGCTCCAGTACTGGCAATACACGAGCCGACTCTCCCGGCAGGCGGTGGTGTTCTTTCTTTTCTTTCGAAATAAGCGTTTGTCGCAGGTGATCCCAGTGATCATACAAAAATCTATGCAGCGATACGCAGGAACCAAAATCAAGTATGTCTTCCTTTGTAGTCTCAACATCCTGTTGCAAAGGCACCTGATATCTTCTGTCAGAGACCACACTTGGGAAATGTGTCTAAAATCGCGCTCACAGATATTTCTCTCAAAAATCCTGTCACGATATGTATATTTTGAACTAGAAAGGGGTTGAGTGGAAACATGTAAGGTTCCTTGGTTCCAAAAAGGACATTATTGGCGAGATTTTGTATGATTTTGGCGATAAGCAACAGCCCGCGCCGCATCTCTTTGGTGGGTGAAGCTGATACAAGGTTATCAGCCTCAGGAGCCACGATTGCAGGGCAAAAGAACCGTAAAAATACAAATGCTCCGACCGCGGTATATTTGGCATTGGGAAAGCGAGGAAGCACAGCTTGCGAAATCTTTTTGTTGCTCGACGTTAGTTGCTTAGCAAGCGCACCGCATCGATGCCAGTGGAGCGGCGAACACGTACAATACTGCAAATTCTTCGAAAAGAACTCGGAACATCCACGACTGACGCACAGATATCGTCCATGAAAACTTTGGCAACAATTTGAAGTTGAGCTGCATTTTTCTGCAGCTCTTCTGGAGCAGCAACTCTAGCCGGATCCAGCTCTAAATCCAGATCTTGGGAAGTCAACATCAGTCTTTCTAGGACTTTCTGCAATGTTGATTTCAAGTAAGAAGCCCCTTTCCACTTCGCATATACAGAGAGCATTTTGGTCGCAACACAAGTTCTACGAAGTATCTCAGTCTCATTCTCTGCTTATATGTCAGCAACTTAAATAATCAGTTTGTCAGTAAAGCAGGACATTACCAGTTTGCTCTATTTCTTGGCGAATCAAGGCTTCGAATAGATCAAAAATTAGACCACGTTGCTCGAAGACTGTGAGAAGACAGATAGTCAGTTCGTCAACTTCCAAGGCAGGACATATCGAGCTGATGGAAACAGAAAGTGAGAGGTCAGTCGTTAGTAGCTTCGTGTGTAGTCTTGTTAGCATATAGTAGTCTTGCGATTCAGGATATGATTACTAGGACGCACATTAAGAAGTTCTACATATCTGTCATTGATGGTTGAGTCAGTTAAAGAGCTGAATTCCGTTCCTTGGGTCAAAATGTTGCAAAGAACGCGGACAAAAGCAGCTCTAATTTCAACATTCTCATGATAGCCAATGTTCAATGAATGCTTTAAGCCAACATCGATGTTTGCACTAAGAAGATTGGACAAAATCTTGATGACTAGATCCGCATTAGAAAGAGTCTCATCGCGATTTGAGCCACCATACGGGAGATTCCTGTTGTTGGCTTCCTGCGTCTCGTGATTCAAAAGTGATAGGAAACGATTGAAGTAAGTGTGGAACATTTGCGATTTGAGCTCACTCGTTCCGGCATCTGTTTGGTTGTCACTTGGTTGTAGTGGAAGCCGCAAAGTAAGGTCAGCAAGTGTTTTAAGGCAGGCTTTATCGAGATCTTTTTGAACTCGACGAAGCTCCTCAGGTCGACTACCTGCATTGGAATATCGGCGTGATTTAAGGGCGTAAGGTCGCGCTATCCAGCCGAATATGTGTTCCAAGAGCTGATTACGGATACGAACGTCATCACGTAGATTCAGGTGCTCTTTTCTTTTTATAACAGCCTCGTATAGGTGGCATATCTTGATCCTTAAACGCAGTGTCGTAATCCTATCTGGTGCACCATCCAAAAATTTAGCAAAGCCTAGTGTGAGCGCTGCTAAGTGTACCGACGACACGGAGCCGAAATCGAATGGGCTCTCAAGCTTTTCCACCATCGTCTTCAAGAGGGACGCGGCTTGGTCGGCGAAAATGACCTCCTTTTCCTGACTTTGGTCCAGAGATGCGAGAGCTCCGGCAAGGAGCACCTCAAGCACCGATTCCAGTGCCTGAAAGAGCGCAGGATAAAGCGTCGAAGACATCTCAGTTGCCAAAACCTCCCTCATTGCCTCACGAACTTTGATGTTTCCGCATCCAAGAAGTTGGATGGCAAGACTGAGGAACCGTGTGAGCAGTGGTTGTTCATGTTGTTCCGGGAACAGTCTGTCTATCCACTGCAAATCCTCGAATGCTTCATCTAGTCTGATGGCATGACCGTGGGTACATATGCCACCTGAGGAGGCCAGAAATCCGGAAAAGTTGCGCCATTCGGACAACAACCTGTCATCGATACTGTCGGCTGTAGCCATGGACACATCCTTTGATAGGCGCGTCCATCGCTCAAACGCCAATTTCCATGCATCCAGGATGCCGCTTGTTGGAATTTGCATCTGTCTAAGCAGACCTCGAAATCTCTTTTGAAATGCGACGAGACCTGTGAAGTGAAATGTAGATGATGAAAGCTCCTGGTAAATCAAGTTGTTGCGGTAAGTTGAAGAGAGAGACTTTGCTGAATCACTGAACGCCCCAGGGGAAGCAAATTCTCTGACTACGATGCCCACGCAGACCGTTGCAGCCTGGCAAACTGATACAGAAGGGGAACATAAAGACAGCAATAAGGTAGACTCGAGCATCAACGAAGCCTCCTGAACAGCAGCAGTAGCATCTGCGGGGACGTTTGATAAGACCTAGAGAAGGTTAATACAACCATGTGAAAAGCAAAAATTGCAGATCGCTGACGAACAGGTATGCCCTTTAATAAAATGGATTTGGCGGTCAAGAATTCTCGTAGACGTGTAATTGTGAGCATGCCAGGTTCATTTCTCACATCTGCGCATAATTCGAGCGAAACCGATGAGCTGCCATTTGTTTAAGCATGCTTTCACATCGCACAACAAAGTTGGTGTTCTTACATGTGGTCCCAAAGCCGCAACCGAATATCAACATTGAGTTCAGGCTTACCAAACGTGTCCGACACGAGACCATCACCGGCGAAAAGCTTCCTGGCAACCTTGATAGCAAGCTTACAGATAGTAGAGTTGGGGGAGAGAATACAAAATAGAAATGGTCGTAAGAGAGGGGTGCTTATATTTTGGCCCAGCGAATCGTGGATCAAAGGTGCTGAGATTTCCAAATATCGCAGAATCTCTGAAACTTTACGCTCACTCGACGGCGAAAGGTCGCTCTTGAAACACGCAGAATTCGTACACTCAGTCTAAATGCATCGTGTTAGTCACTAGAGTAATGATATACAAATGAAATTCTAGGCCGTACTTCGAATTCGGATTGAATAAAGGTTAAAGCATGATTATGAAGT
The DNA here is from genome assembly GCA_018360225.1 of Claviceps pusilla. Lineage (NCBI taxonomy): Eukaryota > Fungi > Ascomycota > Sordariomycetes > Hypocreales > Clavicipitaceae > Claviceps > Claviceps pusilla. The sequence continues at coordinate 2,263 of SRPW01001203.1, read as the reverse complement.
TCAGCGTATCGTCCTATTCGTGGTTGCCCAACGAAATACGAACAAGCTTGAATAACGGCAATTTTGTGAATGCTTGCTGCGCTTGAAGATACACAAGTCTTGGTGAGCGTTTCTACGCCGCCGTCTGGGTTCAAATGAGCAAGGCTAACAAATGCCGCTGTGATCATGTCCTGATCAAAGACCGGGGCAGAGTTGCCCGCAAGTGATAGACAGAAGACGGAATCTCTTATTTCATCATGAACATCCATGGCATAGCTTACCAAGGCTGAATCACTCTCAGCCTCAAAATGTCGAGCAGCACGAAGCAAGGCTACTAGACAGTAAACAGCTCGCTCATTTCCATTTCGAAGAGCTTTCCTCAAGCTATTCAGGAAGGACACCTTCTTAGTGAGATTGTTGCTTTTTGCCTCTCGCAAATTACTTGCCACTTCAAATACGTCAGGGAGAAGCAAGAGAAGAGTAATTTGCATAGGATATAAGACAGCTCTACGCCGACCGTTATCTACACCCGTATGAGTCATATCAAACAAGGTGTCGCAGCCACCATCCAATCTCTTGTAGCCGGAATGGAGTCGAACAAATTCATGAGGAAAATGATCAATCCAGCGGGCGACAAGTAACGGCAGAACGACGGCTATTGCGCACTGATACGTTTTACGGAAATGTAGATAGCTGGAGCATATTTCTTGAATGATAAGCCCAAGCTTTAAGCTGTCAATCCAAAAGAAGGAAAGAAGCCTGAATGTGACAAGAGCCGCAGTTTCGCTCTCTTGACGACAATGGCTTTCAGATTCACCCTCTGGAACAGATGTAGTCCGAATACTATAAATGGCGTTTTTAACATATTCAAATGCGACAGACCAGTTCGATGCTGATATGAACTCAACCATAACTTTTATATAAGCGTCAAACTCGAGCAGACATTTCCCAAGACACTCTGCCTCATTAGACAATTTGTTGTAATCTGTACTCGATGTACAATCAGCTCGTGGAACACAAAAGTTGCGTTCAGGTAACTGCTCTAGTAATGTTTGTGCTGGTAGTATATAATCGTCTGGGATGGGCTCAAGGAGTCGATTCAGCGTTTGCAACATGCGCTTGACAAGCACGGAATCCAAAGGATCAGGTAAATCTTGGTTTCTTTCGTGTTTATAGATAGCCGATTGCCAATTCGCGTTGCAGCTAGCTGCGGCGAGTGACAAGATGTACGATTCAGATTCTAGTACGTGAGGGGGGTGTGCAGCAACGCAGGCAAATGGACGTCCTAGGTCTTCGAGTAACCCAAGAAGAGGCTTGAGAACAGCATCGAGATCTCTTTTGCTCAAGTCTACTAAGGTAGCTCTTGTGATCCCGAGAACCTTGTCCTCCTCCAACGCCCGGTCCGTTGAGCCTGTTCGATATGGCAACTATCAATTGTATAGGAGTGGTTAGCCGCATGTCTGTCTCAAAAAGTACATTGGCGACAGACTTACCCGCGATGCAATTCTACCAACCAGAGAGCCAACGAGATTTGTATTGCTTTTCATATTTGCGCCGTAGCGACGAATACGCTGTTGCACTTTCTTTGCCTTGATGATTTTAAGAATTATGTGTTCCAAAGGACACGATCGATGTGGATACAATGTCTATCTAATTAATAACCTGCACGGCATTGGCGTACGGGTTTAGTTTTTTTTTTTTTTTTTTTGCATTTGTGGTGTAGCTCGATCCGTTAAAACTGAATTTTATTTGGCTGTGCAGCGACTTTTAGCTTTAATTCTCGTCTTTTATCCACTAAAAGCGCTTTTTGTATTGCTCAAACGCCTGTAAACTAGCATGAAGCGCTTCCGATCTCTAGCCTACACTGCATTTCTCTCGGAATTAATAAAAATCTCTATAGGCTCAGGAAAGGATGTCCATCTGCGAGACGCATCTTTTTTATCGAGTATCGGCACAGAATGATTTAAATGCTGTTGGTACCACACGGTAGCGTGCTAAGCTTTTTTTACAACCTGTTATTTATTTTACTCACGAGCAAGCGTTTCATATTACATATATATTATGTACATGTACAAGGGAACCGACGATGAATCTTGATTTGCTTATTTTACTAAAACCTTATGTCCCACGGTTTATCTGAGATATCAGTAGTGCATTACAACCTTAAAGCAGCGACCCGTTCTATCCATTTTACTGAGCTTTGCTATCCGGGCAGCACTTTTTTTCTATCCGGGCAGCAGTCCACTTTTCCTCGTGCATCCACCCCCTACTTTCATTTCCACAC
>SRPW01001202.1:0-11741 GCA_018360225.1 Claviceps pusilla | reverse complement strand
AACAAAAAAAAAAAAAAAAAAAAAAAAAAAAAAAAAAAAAAAAAAAAAAAAAAGGCACAGCCTGGTGGAAAAAGAGAAAAAAAGACCGCCGCCCTGTGGAGTGGCCTGGCTGTGTAGACGCGGGGCATTCAAATCGGCAAAGATTGAGGAAGCTTGACAAAGGAGAAGCCAGGGGGTCGGGCAATGGGCAAAGCAAAGAATAACGTGAGCCCCCCTTCCAGGATGAACGGGGCAACCGACCCCCCGGGCTCTACACGTGCTTTGTAAGGAACCTATTTTTGGTCCTGGTGCCTTACCAAGCTGCTGCATGGGCTTGGCATATGCTGCATGCACATGCTGCGCGTGTGTCAGTCCTTCCGTCATTGGTTGCTTCAAGCGCCCGCGCGCGGCAATTCGCCGACCTGTCGCCATTCCAGCGTCCAAAAATCTGCAGCAGCCCATCATCGCCAGTGACCGAGCCCCCCATTCATCCCGATGATCTGAACCTTGCATCACATGTGCTCAGCCTTGTTCATAATAGAAACAATCTGCCGCTGCCGCCACCTCTGGCGCCTCTCGCGCTAATGGCATCTGTTGAAACGAAACGAAACGAAACGACCCGGTCATTGAGTATCAAGATGCCTCCTGGATAGTGCGGGGCAGTCAGGTTTTCTCGTCGAATCTGGGGTTCGATATAATCATCGCCTCTAAAATCATCCGTGTCTCCTCCATTTATTTCCGTTTTATAGCCCCCTGGCCATCTTGTTCCCTCACAGCTGCGTGGCTGGCCCCAACGCATGAGTGACCGAGTTTAGTCGAGCCAGGGTTATCTCGAACCCTGCCGATCCATCACCTTTTAGCACAATCCGTCTGTCTTTCTTTGTTTTTTTATGGCTCTTGCTCGAAAATCTAAACGTCTGATAAGGGCAGCCCTATGGTGCTTATCCGCGAGGGGCTGAAACAACGGCACTTGAAGTCCTTGACTCGTCAGTCCTGAATTTCTGGCGCTCGTTTTTGCTCCAATGGGCCTTGGCCTCTCGTCAAAAGCAGACGGACGGCATCGCGATGAATTCAGTGCGGAAGGCGAAAGGCGGAAGGCGAAAGGCGAAAGGCGAAAGGCGGAATGACGGGGCAAGGTATAAACTTTAGAGTGGGCACGCCATGCGAGCTTACATGACGACGCCAAGGTCGGAAGAAAAAGATGTTCTTGGTGGTGTGACCTCAAAGAAGAGAAGACGATGGATGGTGCTCTTTCCATTATTCATCTGAGCAAATGAAGGCTTGAATAGGCTCTTCGTATTTTGCAACACAAAACCACGGTCCATGGATAAATCGGGTGTCTGTCAACAACTCCAAGTCGGAAGTGGGATCGATGGCTGGGTCCACGGTCCACGGCCCCCACGGCTCATGGCCCAGGAGTGTCGCTTTTATTTTTCCTGCCCCATATATTCAGTCCCAATGCGGCAGAATCCAGCGATCGTGCATACACGCTAGGTCGGGTAGAGGCGATTGACGTGGTGGAGAGCTCTTTAGGCCCGGCGCGAGCTCCCTAGGCCCGGCTTTCAACGCAATTCCATTCTGCCACACCTCGGCTTGACTCTTCGGCGTGGACTTGGACTCCGCACTCACTGGATAAAGTACCAGACGTTATAATAGCTCCCGTTGCCCTGCCGTGCCTTCCCGCCGGGGTCAAGCAAGGGTCTTATAGCGCTAGAGAGCGCTGTGCACGCAAGACGATGGACGGCGAGACGGCGGACGGCGGCCAACGTTAAAAAAAAAAAATTGAACCGAACCAGACATCTGTCCCCGTCGCGCCGACCGTCATTTGCTGCTCATCTGTTGTTGGAGACACGTGCGGAAGGCTGCTTAATTGCCGGCATCTGTTCGTGATCCAAGGATACGGGAGACCTTATTCCGTTGAGGAAATGATATCGGGTTTACCACAGATGTCTCGGTCACGAAACCCTTTGATTGGGTGGGTATCAGGTCTATACCGTCCATGACTTTTGCCGGCCGGGCCGAGTGGTGGACATCATAATAGAGCAGGCAGCCAGTGAACTCGGTCGGCCCTAGAAAAAAAATAGAGTTCAATGCTTGCAAAGAATGACTGATGAAGCATAATTGGAGGTTGAAGGCTGGATTGATCGAGGGCTCAAAACGTGGGGAGGTGCCAACGACCTTTCCTTCCTTCCCTCCGATCTCAGACGAACAATCCGTGAAAGCAAATGGGAAAGCAGGATTTACCTTAGCTTGCCCAAGTACCTCGCTAGCCAATATACCTGTCTATTTATGTTTTCAAATGGCATGCTGAGCACACTCACATGGCCGTGGCCCCACGTTGCTGCTAGTGAGTTCGTACCTACCACCTACCTGACACCTAGGTGGTACTTGGTCGTTTTCAGCGGCGCTCCTGCCCTTTGCCCACCCATGCTTCCCAAAAGTCGCGGCAGGCAGCAGCAGGCACGCCTTCCAAATCGCACCCGACACGATAAAGGAGCACAGGGTGGATAATTGGCATGAGCAAGTCCTTCACTCTCATTCATCGCAGCATCTTTCAAATGCGAAAGTCGGCATCGACAAAAGCTCAGCATAATGGAAGCAGCAATCATATTCTCACGTGGCTTCTGTCAAATTCTCCAACGAAGTTGCGAGATACACGTCAATCAATTGTGGCAAGCACTAACGCAGATTGCGTGCTGGGCGTTACAAAGACATCAGGATTGGTAAACTTTCAAGTTGTTGGATGCATCGTTTCCGAAGTGCACATTCCAGTCGATAGGGCTGAGCAGGGGGTATGCGAATGCCCTGGTCCTTTTTTGTCGCCGTGGCTGCTCCCCTTCGCCCATACAATACTGTATGTATGCAGGTATGTACTTATCTACCTACCTAGGCTAGAATTTAGTATTGATAGTCCTCACCAGGCCTGGTTTCCATCTCCCAGGCTCCCGGACTGGACAACCAATTGTGGTTGCGAATCCTGATTGGGCCCGTCGGATTGTTCCAAGTCCCCGTCTTTTAGTCCGACGACAGACAGTACATATGGCCTCTTTTGGGGCAAGTTGGATGGCATCGCTTCAAAGCAACGGCTTTAGCGGCGGCCAGCAAACAACAGTTGAACCAGCGAACCAAAGCCTGAAATGAAGTCCGTCGCAATTACCATGCTCAACCGCAAAGCTGGATCATAATTTCTGCTTTGGGTACCAACTCCGAAAAAATCCACAAGCCTGCAGGTCAAATTCTTTTTTTTCTCTGGATACATGACACAAGCGATGATTGTCTTGGGTCTGCTGGGCAATACCAGGGGGAGATGGGATTCGTGAGTCGTGGCATTGTTTATTCAACTGCATTCAGCGCATCGGCAAACTGCGGGAAACTGCGGCAAGGCATGGGTCGAAGACACCAAATTTCTGTCATAACATCGTCCGGGCATCTCGCAGAATGACCGATGCATGGCCCGGAAAGCTTGTCAAGAGTCAAGACAGAGCGGGGGAGGGGGGGGGGGGTTTGTCAGTCTCCGAGACTCCAGGGCAGATCCGACAATGTGCTGCAGAGCGCATTGGTGGATAAATCACATAAACACTTTCTAAACAGGAAGGCATTTCGTGTCTTTGCATGGAACTGTGATGGAATTGCGTTCAAAGTGGCTCGCAGGCCCTGCAATCGGGTTTGCGACTGAAATGCATCTGGTGGAATATGCGACCTGCGACCTGCGACCTCAGACATCAGACTATCAAACCTGCAATCACACTCAGACACGCACACACGACCACACAACCACCCACACAACCACACACCCCCTGCCCTTCTTCACTTGTGACAGGTGCCTGTGCGGAGTACGTACCTGACGTTACGTCCATCCTGTCCGCCACTTCTGGCGGCGGGTAGATGGCGTTTGGTGGTGAAGTAGCGGGGAGCACTACAAAGCAGCCAAGAATGAGGCGGAATGAAGACCCCGAATGCTTGCAGTTCACATGATTGATTAGATGGAAATCCTCATTCTTGTAGGCTGCTGGCACACTGATTTCGCTTCCAGGTAGGGCCTTCAAAACCAGCGCATTCTCTACAGCCAGTCACGGCTGCAATTGTGCTCGACTGCCCGACTACACGTCTGCACGACTGCACTACTCGGCCTTGCACTAAAACTTGTGGAAGAAGCGACGTGCTCTGCTCTGCTAGACGCCGTGTTGGAGTCTCGGTGGGCGATGTCGACCCTTATAGGTAAACTGCGGCGATTTTAGCCCCCAGACGTCTTCAGTCGAGCGACGAGACACAGGGGCCTCACAACGATGCCTTCAGGTGCGGGCTTGCGAAGAGGAGAAACAGTTCTGGCCAGTTATTACTCGCAATAACTGAAGAACGTATACACCCACCGGTTCAATGGTTTCATAACCATGTCTTCTTCTTCTTCTTCTTCTTTTTTTTTTTTTTTTAAAAAAAAAAAAAATCTTCCTTCGTTATTTCCCCTACAATGGCTTTCCAGAAAAGTACTGGTCGAGGAGAGTCATCGAGGACAATGCGTGGATGCGATCATGTATTCAAGAGCTCTTGCAGTAAAAGTACGAGATGCACAAAATAGACTTTGGTATCGTGAGCCCCCGTTCTGGCTGATGCAGAGGTTGGTTGGGGGCTGCGAGGCTACAACCCCAGCTCAGCTCTCGATATCAGTAGTGTAACACCACTGCCGTGTATGCATCACAGTTTGGGGAGTTGAATTTCTCTGGTTTAGCCATCTATGGTATTCTTGTGATGCCAAGGAACTTTTTTACTTTTTTGCTTTTTTTTTTTTTTGCCATTTTCTCTTTTTGCCTTACAGTACAAGATTGAGCATTCGGGCAACTGGAATGACCCTGGACACATCACATTAAAGATTATTCCGAGTACGAAGATGGTCTTTTTGGTTTTGTGAATTAATCATTGAGAAATATTCCTCGTCACGCATCCACTCGAGCTTCACCCACACCTCTAACTCGCTTTGATATCCACTGGTTTCGGGATGGTTGAGGGTTCGGGGATGTAAGAGTCAAATAAAAATTGTAGACCGACAAAGCCAACAGAACAAGGCTGCTTCGCCAGCTGTCCGCGTTAGGCAGAACTTGGAAGGCTAGTGGCGGTTTTTAAAAGGCCAACCGTGTTTCGCCAAGTTACGAAGATAGCGCGCACTCCTAGAGCTCATAGGGGAGAGCGGCGGGCTCCTGATGCCGAGGGCGACAGATGCAGTCACGGCACTGTTTGCAGCGGTCGGGGGTTCTCGACATCAAAGCCAATTACCCGCGAGCCAAGCAAAGTGGCGTTGACTTGATAGTGTAAAACGAGAGAAAAAATAAAAAAAAAAATTTTTTTAAAAAAATAGACGATCCAAAAATGTTGACCTTGCAAGTTCACCACCATTTGCAGCGCGGGGCAACTCTGACCGTCAGACGGGACTCGGGAGGCGGGAAATTTGGAATGGAAGGAACGGCGGGGACTTGGATGCACCGAATCCTGATGGAATCATTCGTACACGGTTGCTACGCTGCGGTGCAGACCAACCCACGTTTCACCTGCGGGCCTTTGCCGAAAGGTTCTGCGACTTTTATTGTAGTTTGTGTCACTTTGTTGACGTTGACGTTTCTGGTGCCCAACAAAACAAAATGCGCCTGCGCGTAGGGTAGCCTTCATTCTGAACGGGCCAGGGGGTGTGTGGGATGATTTGGTGGGGTGTCTTGGCGTGGGGGGCTTTCTTTTTTTTCTTTTTCTCTCCCTCTTTTTTCTCGATTTTTATTTTTAGCGGAGAGGACACGCATACCAGGGGGCGGGAAACAGAAGAAATCCGAAAGGATATCCGAGAAAAATCCTAAAAAAAAAAGAAAAAAGAAAAAAGAAAAAAGAAAAAACCCAATGCAACGCCGGACTCTAAGTACCCCCTTCATGACATAATCTGCCTTAGCGCCGCCAACTTTGTTCTAGTTCTGGGTAAAAGCGGGCCTGCTCCGTTCCCAGTGCAACGTCCGATGGCCCTGATCGAATTCCACCCTGGCCAAGACCGCCAAGGCCAACAATTGGATGGACATGAAGAAAAGGCAAGTCTGTTTTTCCCCTTCCTCCGCCGCGGCCGGAATCTTCGCACGTCCGCTTTTTTCGCTCTCGGATTCAGCAAAGGGTGCCGCGTGACACCGCTGACTCGGCCAAGACGGGCAAGGGGGAGCAAGGGCGCGGACAGGAGGCGGGACAAGACGGGCCTGCATGACGACGCTGTGCTTGGGGAGGGAAGAACCGTCGCTGTTGCTGTTGCACGGTGTCGACTTGTCGACTTGTTGAGGTTTGCGGATAGGATGGCCTGGATTCTGGAATCCTGGCCCTGGGGTCGTGGCATGGCACAAACAATGCTCCGGCGGACGTTGCACTCTCGTGTTTTTTTTTTTTTTGCTTTTTTTTTTCGCTTTTTCTTCTTTCTTTCTTTTTCTGCCATCTTCCCTTTTTCTATTTTTGCACGTGCTCGAGCCGTGCTGGTCGCGCGACCGCCCTGCTGACTAACCCCGCTGACTAACCCTGGTCGCATCCGTTAGCCGTTACGTTAGACTTTGTCCCTTGATGTCCTTTTGATGGATGCATCGTCTCGCCGTCCCATCATGAGTAAGCAGAAATCTCGTCACGCACGTTGTGTCATGTTTTCGCCATGTTTTACCATGTGTACGCATGTGTTCGCATGATTTTCCTTCGGCCCTGTTTAGTTGTCCATGATTTTGTGTCCAGCATCAAGGTTATCGCGCCGTCTGCTGCGGCTGACGGACCCAGATAACGAACGGCAAGTTTTGAACGTCACCAAGTCCTCCGTCTGCGGTCTAACTCGATGCGTGCTCATGGCCTCCTCTTGTTTTTTTTTTTTTTTTTTTTTTTTTTTTTTTGGCCTCCCTTCTTTGGCCATTCATCCTTCGAGCCAAGCCCATCGGTCCGCGAGTGCCAAGTTTCCGCCCGGCTGTCGCTCGCATCTGTCATGGCTCTTTCTCTCTTGTCGAACCCATCCTATGGTGGCGAAGAAGAAAAGAAAAAACGTAAACAAAACAACAACAAGTGAACCACTGGCTTTCGAGCGCAGGATTTGGACCCCAAGCTCCCCAAAAAGCCCTTCCACCATGATCCATCCATATCCACACTGCCACCTTTGCCCGATACAGGCTCGTCCAGCAGGTCTACTTGCTTTTCCAAAGGCGTTGCATTTTGCACGTCGATTACGCCAATCCGCTTTCCTTTTATTCATCTATTTCTCGTCTCTTCTTTTCTTTTTTGTATAACAGATTGTGCGGTTGATTGGCCGGGAACCCGGCTGCCTGCGGGCGGAACCTGTGAAGCAAAGGGACCTACATAGCTATCTACTAGCCCTATTCCTGGCGTGCTGGGCTGTGTTTCGAGAGGTGCTGATTCGGCGAATGCGTTACTACGTGTTCCACAAAAAAAAAAGAAAAAGAAAAAAACACCGAATGGGTTCTAGGCGAGCAGCCTGCTCGAGGAGTCACGGGAAGCTACGTGACGAGGCGTCAAACATGCAGAAGGAACCGATTAAAGGAGCAGAATACAAGAGTATGATAAAAGAGTAGAACGAAATATAGAACGGAAAAGAGTAGAATAAAACGATCAAGCTGCTGTACACAACAAGATGAGTTCCGTGTCTTTTTACCGCACGCTTGGCCAGAAAACTCCCGTACGCGTCTCCAATTTCAAGTAAAATGCAAAAAAAAACATGTAAAGACGGAGTACACCAACGCCCATGCCATGTCCGCGCCGAAAGGAACAAAATACTGATACACAAATTGTTAGTGCCTCTGCCCACCGGTGAGGCTTGGAGGATAAAGGCTGCTACACTATGTTTTAGTCTCTGGGTCTGGGTATGGACTTGTAGTATTGTGTATGTATGTGCGTGTCTAGTATGTACTTTGTATAGGTAGGTAAGTATATACGTTTGTATACATGTACAATGTACGTACGCTTACCCTCATACACTTGTATACGTGCCGCGTATCTACTATTAGGTATATGACAAGACATTCATACACATGGACAAGGCATGTACGTCACAGCCACCCCTCTCTTCGCCACTTGTGCTCCCCTCCTCCACCCCGATCATTACCACCTGGGATCGTGTCCGCCTTGCGGCCTCGCCTCGCCTCGCCTCGCCGCTGCAAAGGGAAAGAAACGTCAAAAATGTAAAACACCTCCTGTCAGCATCCTAACCCCGGCCCCCTAGCACACCCAGCAAAGAGAAAAGAAGAGACAGGAGAGGGGAAAAAACAAAACATCATATCCATCCAACATGCAGTGTTAATGTAATGATCCAAAAGAGGTGTAAGAAAGATCGGACGAAATTCAAGAAAGAAAGAAAGAACCAAGAAAAAATTAAAAATAAAACACAGGCATACACTCCCCATTTCGTTCCCTGCACTGCATACCCGCCAGTTGGAGTAAAGATTTCGCTACGCGAGGTCATTGTAAACGAGGGGGTTTGCCTCGCCTTGCCAAGGGCGTGTGCGTTTTTGTCCCCACCGCAAGGCGAGAGAAATGGTTGGACCATTGCCGCGGGACGACGAGATGGAACCCAAGGGGGTGAACGTGGGATGAAAATAGGCCGAGGGGAGGGTTGTACATTCCAGAATGTCGTATGTGTGTGGTTCATGCAGATATATGGACAGGTAGGCATGTACACATGCATGTACAAACATACATGCATACATACATACATATGTGCGGGACAAACCAGGGGTCTAGCGTAGATGACAGGGCGTTGCCTGCAGATGTACGGCAACGGAGGTAGTATTTGCGATGGGCGAGCCTCGGTGTGGGGAGTTGTACGTTTTGTGCGTTTCTGGCGGAATGATGGTGTTGATGATGGGGGCGGGGGTGGACAGACACGGTGACATTGTGATTTTTTTTTTTTTGCTTTTTTTTCTTATTTCCCCCCTTTCATTCCTTTTGTTATTGATGTCCAAACAATGCCTGTTAGCTACATGACCATGTGCCGATAGAAACACGGCCCAAAGGAACAAAACAGCACGTTCGGACACCGCGCGGATAACACGGCATCAACGTGATAGAAAGGGACACTCAACGGAGGCGGCACGCACGTGGCGAAGCACTCGCAGGCATAGAATCGGAGTATGATATGAAGTAGATACAGGAGGTACGTAGGGAATACATCTCGCAGTGGATAGAAACAGAAATGAGAAAGGGGGGGTGTAAGAAAAAGGCACTAAATGCACATACAGCGCATTCGATGGACGCAAATAGTAGAAAAGGGAATACAAATGAAAAAGGGGATGTAACAGGCACTAGGTATACATGGTGCACATGTAATAAAAGTATATAGTTTCATAGGAGAAAAGTAAAATAAAAACGAGGACGAGAGTGGCACTCAATACACAGGATACGGACGTGAGAGGTACACGGTAGACGTTGAACGAGGAAATAGAAAGGATAGAAACGGGCACGAATACACAGGATACGCACGTAATAGAAGCACATAGTCAGATGGAAACAGAAAACAGAACAGAGGATAGCGTAGGACACAAAATGAATACAATATGTATGGAATCAATGCATACAGCACAATTAGACGCAGGAATTTAGAAACGAGGATAGGAATAGGCACCGAGTTTATGAAATATGTACATGATATGATGATGAGTAGAAACAAAACAGACACGAAACGAGAATACAAATAGACGCTAAAAACATAACCTATAAAATGGTAAAAGCACGCAATAAAAGGATACACTTGATTACGAATAAAAAGTTCATGAAAAAGGAGTAAAATTAAACGCCAATACAAGACTCGCACGTAGTAAATGCACGCAATACAGTCACACACTAAGACGCACCCATAAAGAAGCAATGTAAAGCACACAGGGGGCCATAGATTGAAAGAACGTGAAAACACAACATGGAATTCAACACACGCGGACATGGAATACACCAGATGTACGCAACACCATGGAAAAACACAGATGTTCATAACCACACATGTATTCATAAACATAGATAAACACAGATGTATTCGTAACCACAGATAAACACAAATCTTTCCCAACCACATATTCACAACCACATGTATACACAGCACACGCGACAACTCCTCCCACCGCACACAGCACAAGAGCATCCCCCCTATAAATACAGTCCTAGGCCCTCCCATAAGCTACGAATACATACATATGTACATACACCCAGTCATCTCCCCTGCCAGCCCAAGTATTTGTCCCCTCAATGGCGAAAACTCCCCCCTTCTGTCTTGCTTTCCTCCTTCCCCCCCGCCCCTCCGCCATACGTCCATGCCTCTAGCTGAATGCAAATCATGATCAGACGAGCCTTGAAGAAAAAAGGAACCACGCATGCCTAGATATCCCCCCATGTTCACTTTTTTTTCCTCTTGAGAAACGAATTTCTGTCACAAAAGAAAAGGGTGGAGTGCAAAGACCGAGAGATGGAAAGAAATGAGTGGGAATGGAAAGAGTGCGAAAAAAGAAGAGTGAAAAAAAAGGGACAATGATCAACGCCGGAAAACTCCTTCCTTCTGTCTTATCCAGGATGCGCCTTTTTCTAATGAGAGCATCGATTCGGCCAATGTGTCATGTCATGTCGGGGACTATCCATAACCTTCCCCCCTGAGAATGAGAAATATATGTATAAATGTGTACATGAATGTTTGTTTGGGTTGCGCCGGGACAGGCTTGTATCACGCTTCAGGTAAACGAGTGGTGGCGGCGTCGGCGGCGTCGGCGTCGGGTACAAGTGGACCAAGAATCCGCCGTTTTCAGCTTGGAATAATGTCATGGCGCGGCTCTTGTTCCTCCTTAGGAGTATGTGCATCGACCTTCTTTTTTTTTTTCCGCCTCAAGCCAGATACTTCGGGTGTGAAAACAAAGGACAAGAGAGTTACATACTGAGGCCTAGACAGACTCATTTTGGCAAAGGCCGAAAAACAACAAGTCTTGTCTTCTCTCGGCACGATAGATGAAGAGAGAAAAGGAGGCGTGGGAGAAATAGAAGAATCCAAAAGTCCTTTTCTGGAGCTGCCCCCAGAAAAAAAACCGACGGATAGCCACTGTGTATCGAACGCAAATGGCGGTTTTCTTCGTTCTCTCCTCTTCTCCATCCGTTTCACTCCCGTTCCCAAACGCGAGTGCTTGACCCCTGTTCACCTTGTTTGTTTTCTTGTCCCTTTTGAAGCTTGTAAGGAAAAAAGTCTTCTTCCCTCCTCGGCTCCTCTTGCTCTATGCTGTTGCTCCGTTCATAAATCCATAAAAAAAAGAGACGTGCAAAACACCATGTTTTCTCCCTCGTCCTTGTATGCGCCGTGAAAAAGAAATGCAAATTCGGTCCTCTTTTTTATTTGTTTCTTTTTTTTGCCTTTCCGCTTTTTTTTCTTTTTACTAGCCCTTCGTGATACGTCGTGCAGCTGCGAGAAATGCGGGTTTTCCTTCTGTCTTCTCAATATTCAAACCATTCGTGCTCTTATTTTTGTCAACGCTGGAATTACATGTTGGAAATTCCTTGCGAGTTCTGATCGACGACATTGTCTGATAGGTTGATGAGTAGTTGTCCGAGGCATCGTTTGGTTGCGGCATCGTCTCTCAACACGGAGGAGAACGTGGCATCGCGAAGTGGGTCGGGTAGGCATTGGCGCAAGGCCTCGCGAGCGCGCGCATTGTCGCTCAGTCTAAATCGGACCATCGAGTCAGACTCTGAGAAAGAAATCATGGCCAAAGAAGGAAAAAAAAAAAAGAAATAAAGGA
>SRPW01001201.1:0-11761 GCA_018360225.1 Claviceps pusilla | reverse complement strand
TTAGAAGATGTCTTTCGGAGATGTGTCCGAGTTGGTTAATCCCACAGGACGTACTCGCCTCCAGCCTAATCGTCCACACGCGTGTTTCACGGCCTTTTATCTACTTGTCAAATAGATTCATGAAAGCGGATTTATTTTCACTTCAAGGAATCGAACGCTTTGCCTGCGTCTATGATGCTGATACATTCGGGCAGCTGCAAGGATCGCGTCCGTATACCAACGAAGCAGTGCTCCGACGACGACAGTGGCCAACGTCTGAACGTGGGATCATCGAACAAGGAAGAAATAAGAGGGCAGCGAGTGTGTCCGATATACAAAACGTGTGATCACCCAAAGGGAAGACATAAGAGAGAAGCGAGTGTGTATTTAGTTCGTAATAATGCTACATCGCGAGGAGATGCCAACCACAACCACACGCCCCTTGCACCTCCTTCCTTGTCTCCTACACGTAATTCGTACATGTGCCGCTATCGGGACCAACAATTATCCCCCCCCCCCCTCCTTTCCCGTCCCATGGCGCTTGGAGAACGGAAATCGTCTCTGTAACCTAGGCTGACCCATTCTCTTCCAAGAGAAGCGGGAGAAGGACAAAACATGGAGTGTTGACAAGTATTGCTCCCATCGAACCCCTCCATATTGCTACTCCTCCTTGGGCGCCCATCGATTCCGCCTCACCCGCTCCTCCGCATCCTTCTGGAAATCACCCCCAAAGTACACCCATCCTCCCGCGACGGCATTCGCGGCGCCGAGCCCAACCGCCGACCCGCGCACCAGCCCCCGCGCTGAGAACTTGCTCCTCAGGCCCTGTCGTCTCCGGAGCGCGAGCAGCGCGTACAGACCCGACCAGGCGGCCGTGAGGCCCGCACTGCCGGTCTGGTAGCCCGAGAGGTTGAGGTACGACGAGAAGAGCAGCGGAGGCACAAAGACGACCAGCGGGAAGAGCTTCATGGGCCGGGCGTGTAGAGCTGTGACGAGAGTGGCCATGAGGGCGGGTGGGAGCGAGGAAGCTATCGTTGGCAAGTTAGGAATGAACGTCATGAACAAGGATGAAAGAAGAAGAAGAAGAAGAAGACAAATTTCCAACAGAAATGAATAGCTCTCGTCGGGTATAATGTGTGTGACTGGGCGTGAAGAATGACTTGATGACACGGCATCGACATGGCCTCGACGAGGCACATCCCGAGCAGAGCCTCATTTCGCAGACGTCCATCCCGTCTTCACCATGAACATCATCTCTTCCTCTTTGTCTTCCTCTTCCTCTTCCTCTTCCCGCCACTCATACTCTCCCACTCTCTCCCGCACACACACCACATGGAAAAGGCTGGGACCAAAACACTCACATCCCCAGTCCTGCAAGTGCCCCACGACAGACTTGTCTGGCCCAGCAGGCGCATGACCTTTCCCCGATGACGGTACCGATGCCATCCCGGTTGGACGATTTAAATTCCGTTTTTTTTTTTTTTTTCGTTTTTTTTTCCCTTTTTTTTACAAAGAAAGGGAAAAATCAGGAGCCGAAAAAAACAAGTAAGCGACCGGAGGAAGCTCCGTGCCTCTCAGCCAATAAGGTCTCGTTTTCTCAGTGAAAGAGGGAATTTTCCCCTCTCTCCTTGCTCGGTGTTTTTCTGGCAATCTTCTCCTCAAAAGGTCTAGACAGGACCGGCTATCGCGTATGACATACGACAAGTGTGGAGTTGTTCGTCGGTGCAAGTTGCGGCAGTGGTGTTTTTTTTAATTTCATAATAATAAAAAAAAAGGCCGGTGTGTCTCGCGTCTTCCTTTATCCACTTTTATTTTTCCACGCACCCCCCCCCCTCGCGTCCACCCCTCTGCTCCTCTCAACTTACGGCCCTGCAGGGGGGGAGCTTTGCTTTTCCCAAGATTTCGGTTTTTTTCTTGGTAAAGGCGGTCGCCGGTGGGTGACCACGTCGCGGAGGAGTACCTAAACACGCAGCAACGGATTTTTGAACACGCAGCAGCAACTAGGCCCAAAACGGAAGAGGTATCCGCACACCTAAATTTCTATAGGAAGGTATATCCTTTGTTTCCCACACAATAGCACGCTTATCTACGCACTAGTATACACACTAGTCTACAAATTTTTTATTATGTGTTATTATTTAAATTCTTAGTATACCCTTTTAAATAATAATAATATACTATATTTAGCCACTATCTGTAATTATAGGGGAATACTAGTAATATAAAGATGCCTTTACTGTAATTAAGACTTATTAGTGTTTTAAAGGTTTTATCTATATTATTAAAGGTAAAAATCGCGATCTATGCACTAGTATTACAAACTATATAATGCTTTAATGCTACTAAAGTAGCACTTTTTACTTATAGGGTTAAAAGTAAGATAAATACTTAATTTCTTTATATAAATCTAAATGCCCCTTTAAAGCCTAAATCCGCTATAATAAGTAGAAGAACTACTATAATCTTAAGGTTATAGAAACTATATATAACTATAATTACCTAGATTCTCTTATTAGTTTAAGCACTTTATAGCTTTATACTTAGAATAAATTTAGCCTAAAAAGGCTGCTTTTTATTATTAAAATAAAAAGTAATAGAATATAACTAATAGTGTAGTAAATTACTAAGTATGTGATGGATTCGAGCTTAATGCTCGGATCCTTATTAGAGGTATGGCGGGGACAGAGAGGGGGAGTGTTGCGTGCCACTAGGGCTAGCCCTACCTATAAGTCTATATTTAGCAGGAGGTAGAAGGACTACATTAGGATTCCTTCTTACTGCCCTTATAGTTAATAATAATACTATTAACA
Organism: Claviceps pusilla; assembly: GCA_018360225.1. Taxonomy (NCBI): domain Eukaryota; kingdom Fungi; phylum Ascomycota; class Sordariomycetes; order Hypocreales; family Clavicipitaceae; genus Claviceps; species Claviceps pusilla. The sequence continues at coordinate 8,972 of SRPW01001201.1, read as the reverse complement.
CTAGAATGTAGATGCCTTCTAGGCTAGTCTATAACAATTATTAACTATTACTATATAATTTATAATAACTATATTTATATAGGCAATATAATAGACTCTTATTATTATAAATAGTTTACCTAATTAAGTAATATATAGAATTTATACTACCTTTATAAAACTATCTCTATAATAGCAGCCTAGCTTAAGAAACTATACTATTAAGTAGCTATAATAAATTAGGTTACCTTTAGTAAGAACTTAATAAACTCTAACTAAATATAACCTTACTATAAACTGCTCTTTATAGGGAATCCCTATAATAATAATAAAGACTCCTTTTAAGCCTAGTAAAGCCTTATAGTATATAAGCTAAAAGCTAACTTTAATTTTATTAGTACTAATTATAATAAGTAGTTTCTTATTTACTAGAACTTATTACCTAAGATTTAAATATAAGTTATACTATTCTTTAAACTAAGTAGTAAGTGCTAGTATACTTTTAGCTATTTTTTTAAATACCTTAATATAATATTTATAAACCTATACTAAGAGAAATACACTATTTTAAAGCTTAATTAAATAGAATAACGCCTAAATAAATAGTTTATAGACTTTTTTATCTACTTTAAATAAAAGCTTTACTTAATAGGTAATAGTATATAAGCAAATATAGTAAAGCTTATAAGGCTCTATATAAGTCTTAATAAGTAAATAAGGGACTACTATATAGGCTATAATATTCCCTACTTAAACTATTTAGTGGTAGTTATATAGTACTATAGCATTATATTAAATATTAACTTATATTAGATTAAGGAATAGGTTAAGGCCTAGTAACATTAACGCCTAAGCTATAACCTTAATAGTAATATAGCTATAATAGGCATTAATACTACTTATTTTTTAAGGCCTTAAGGCTAATATATAAGCACTAGTACTATATTAAATACTATATACACTGCTTAGGTATTAAAGAAGGTAGTTTAGTGCTAATAAAAGGCAGGCTAATATTTATACTATAGTAAGAAGGGTTACTAAATTATAGGTTACTTTTAGCTGCCTACTTACTTACCTTATATAGTAGGCTTAGCTACTTTTATCTATATGCTTTATATCTTTATTAAGAAGTTAACTATATTTAATAGGGATTTTAAGGTAGGAAAAGATAAGCTTACTACCTAAGTCTTAGTAAAGGGAGATATTATAGTATATAAAATATAGAGTGTTTATGCTTAGAGTATAGACTAAAGGTTTATAAAAAGATAAAATAAATAATAAAGGAGGCACTGTTTCTCCTCCTACTTTTTTATAATAAAACTAAGTTTATTAGTGCCTAAATAAATAATAAATATAATACTTTTACTATTATAAGCAAAAAGATAGCTTAGGCGCTTAGCCTTTAGAGATTTTAACTTTACTACCTATATACCCTTACTATAGCTACTTATACTACGCTATCCCACTATAGTAACTTTAGCACACGCCCCTATATTACCTATTTAGTCTATTTTAAAGCTAATTTAAATAGCTAAATATTCCTAGTAGTAGCCTATATTATCCTAGGTCTCTCCTATAACTATATCTTAGGGGCACCTTAGCTTGCTTATAATTATATTATATTATACACAGACTAGCGCTTACTAGTTATTAGTTTGCAGCTAGGCCTTATAATACATATATCTAAGGCATGCTAGATTAAAACACCTATACTAGCGATTTTAGAATTAGTTTATACTAATCTTACTAGAAAAGCAGCTAAATTAAACACTTTAATTTGCCTTATTACTACTAGCTTATAAGAGATAAATTATACTTTAGCTTCTTTATTAAAGCCCCTAGCTCTAAACTAAAAGGATATATATACCTAGCTCTCTACTAAGTTATATAATTTTAAGGACCTATTTTATAAAGAGAAAGCTAATACCTTACCTCCTTATAAAGGCTATATAGATTATTACATTTACCTTTATAGAGATAAAGATAGGCTTACACTACCCCTTCCCTAGGCTCCTTTATACAATATGCCTTATAATTAGCTTCTTAAAATCTAAAAGTAAATAGTAAACCTTATAAATAAGGGTTAAATATATACCTCTTTCTTATTAGCAGTAGCTTTAGTCCTACTAGTGAAAAAGGTAAATAGAGATTAGTATTTTTATATAAACTACTATGCCCTAAATGCTATTATAAATTAGGATTACTACCTACTGCCCCTAATTAAAGAAACACTATAATCCCTAGCTAAAGCTAAGTGGTTTATAAAGCTTAATATCCACTTAGCTTTTTATTATTTATATATAGCAAAAGGTAATAAATACTTTATAGCTTTCTATACCTAGTTTAGGCTCTTTAAGTAGCTTATATACCCCTTTAGTCTTACTAGTACACTAGCTAGCTTCTAGTGTTATATTAATAGTACGCTTAATAATGCACTTAGTGTATACACTATAGCTTACCTTAATAATATCCTTATTTACTCTAGGGGTTCCTATAAAGTATATATAAAGCTAACTTAAGAGATCCTCTTATAGCTTTAATAGGTAGGCTTATATCTTAATATTAAGAAGTATACCTTCTATATATAAAAAGTTAAGTACTTAAGGTTTATTATATATATAGGCTAGGTAATATGCCTAAACCTAGCTAAGGTAAAGGCTATTATAAACTAAAAGCCTCTTACTTAGGTGTATAAAGTATATAGTTTCTTAAGCTTTATAAACTTTTATTAGAAATTTATACTAAACTTTATAGATTTAATAGGCCCCCTTCTTATACTTATAAAGAAGGGGGTCCCCTTTATTTAGTCTAATAAATATAAGGTAGTATTCTAATGCCTTAAGGATACTTTTATTTCTTACTTTATTTTAGTATAATAAAACCCTAATAAGGATATAGTATTAAAGTTTAATGCTTTTAGAGAGGCACTAAGCAGCTGCCTTTCCTAGTATAATTTAGCTAGGGTTTTATATCCTATAGTGTACTATTCTACATGCCTATTGCTAGTAAAGTAGAACTATACTATTTACAATAAGGAGCTACTAAGTATTATCTCTTATTTAAAGGTATAGTTAGTAAAACTATATAATATAGCTAAGCCTTTTACTATCTTTATAAACTATAAGAACCTTAAGTATTTTACTAGTCTATATAAAATATCTAAGAGATAGGCCTAATAGGTAGAGTTTCTCTCCCTCTTTTATTATTACCTTTACTATTAACCTAGCTTCTAAGTAGGGCAACCTAATACTCTCTTATACTATAAATAAGATAAGTCCTTATCTCTAGGGCACCTATAGCAACTACTATAACCTATTACTATAGCCTATTTATCCACCCTAATAGAAATATAATTAGATAGTAAAGAGTATTTAAATAATTCCCTACTAAGCCCCTCTTTAAAGCCTTTCTAAAGTAATGCCTACTTTACTAATATATACCTTTAAAAGCTTTAAAACTAAGCTATATAAGCAAATAAGTTATATAGTATTAAGATCACTATACTATATTAGGGGATACACTACTTCCCTCTAAAGGCTAAGACATATTAATAGATTAGTAACTATACCCTTAATGCATATAGTGCATTACTATTTTAGGGCTATTTATAGGCACCTAAGTATAAGCCTCTTACTATAACACTAATTTAGTAAGTCTATAACTCCCCTATATTAAAATACCCTAGGAAGAATACTATATTCTAAGCTCTTTACTATAACTATTATTAGGAGGGTATATTTATAAATATTATATATTATATATAAAATTATTATTACTATACTAGGCAGAAGAGTTAAAGGCTAAAACAAAGCCTCCTATACCTAATCCTAGCCCCTAACTATTATTAGTCCTAAATTTCTATAGATTTTATAACTAAACTACCTATAGCTAATAAGGACTTTCTATACTACCTTATAGTAATTATAGATTACCTATTTAAGTATATATAGTTAGAGCTAATATAAAGTATAGACACTAAGATATATATAGACTAGTTTTTATATTACTAATAATGCTTTTATAGGTTTTTATATAGTATTATCTTTAACTATAGCTTAAATTAGGTTAGTACCTTTTAGTCCTCTCTATATACCTTAATTAGTATTTAGTATTTCCTCTTTACTTTCTATTACCCTTAAATAAATAGTAGTATAGAATATATAAATTAAGAGGTATAGGTAGTCCTTAGGGTTATAGTTATATTTTCCTAAATAGACTAGCTAAAGTATATAGTAGCTTACTAACTAGTATTAAATAACTATACCTTTACTATTATAGGGATAAGCGCTAATTTAGCCTTATATAGTTATAATATAGACTTAGTTTAGTGCACACTGCCTTTAGCTAGAACCTAGATATCTTCTAAGGGGTAGGTAGTATAGTTTTTAAAATATATTTAGAAGGGCACTTAACTTACTTAAGCTATAATTAACTTTACCTAATAACGCTAATAGAAGGCTATAAACTACTTATAATACCTAGCTAAGAAGTATTATATTAGGAATAAAGTCTAGCTTAGTCTATAAAATATTTATACTAAATAGCTAAGTAAGAAACTTAATTAGGTAATAGCAAAATACACTATACTAGAGGTCCTTATACTACTAATAGTTTACTTAGATATTCTAGGCAGTATACACCCTATCTTTTATATAGACTTAGTAAAAAAGGTAGTAAATAACCCACTCCCCTCCTAAGTTCTATAAAATAGCTACACTAGTTTAATTAGGGTATGTAATAATTCTAGGGAGGAGTTATTAAAATATATAATAAAGAATATACTAGTAGCAAAGAATGCATAAGGATATAGTAAGCAGTGGGATATATTAATTAAATAATATAAATATATATAGCTAACTTAAAAGCCCCTTAAGAGTATAGCAGACACTACTGCTCTTACTAGATTTAAAGTATAATAAGGCAGCGCACTTTATAATAATAGTTTAATAAGGTAATAAAGAATATTCTATTTAGAAATTAGTAATATATAACTCTAAATATATTAGCTCCCTTTCCTTCCCCCTTATATAAATAAGCCTAACTACCTAAATACTTTAATAGTCTTAAGGCTTTTATTAAACACCCCTTTATTACCTCCTCCTTAGTTATTATTTAGACTACTATTAAAGCTAAATATATTATTAAAGTAAAGCTAGTAAAAGGGAGTTTAGGTAGCTAATATATTTATATAGTTAGTAAGGGTGCATTAAATAGTAAATAATTTATAGGTATTTTATACTATAGTAGTATATAGGGAGTAAAAGGTAGCACTATTAAGGTTACCTTAGTTTTATATAAGTATAATAGGGTTTAAAGTGCCTATATTTTATCTATAATAAAAAGTATTATAAGTAGTAGAGGGGGTAAACCCTAGGGCTATAGTAGTATAAGTAAGCCTATAAGTATTATTTAATATATTAAGGAAATAGCACCTAAGAGTATAAAACTAGGGTATTATAATTATATATTACCCTTTTCTATTAAGTATATTATAGGTAAGGATATATAGCTATATAATAACCCTACTAGAATAAATAGCGCCTACTATCTTATAAATAAAATAGTATAGTATAAAACTTTATACTATAAGATTTAAGTAATGTTTATAGGTATAATAGTAAAGATAATATAGCTTATAAGAGTTTTTTAGCTTTAGTATATAATTAAAAAGGCTATTATAAGCTATATATATAAAATAGGAGAGGCACTATATCTCTAGACTTATAAGCATAGTAGGGGCGTATAATTTATTATTAAAGTTACCTTCTATTATATAGCACCTAATAATATAGTATTCTTCTCTAGGTAGAGAAGGAGGAGAAGGTAGTATAGTAATAGTAGCTATTTTAATAGAAAGCTTTAAGTTAGTAAGAAAGAAATATATAAGATACTATATAACTAACCTAGAGATATATTAAAGAGTTAAGTAGCTAAAAGGTAGGAATAATAAAATATAGGATATAATAAGGACTTAGAGAGATAAAGTAAAGAAGTAATAAAGGATCTTAATAAGTAAAATATAAGTATAAGGAGGTAGCTATAAAGATATAACTAATAGGCTAAAGGAGCTAGTAGGTAGTTAAGTAAGAGAAGGAAGGAATAATAAAGGAAGATACCTTTTTATACTTAAAATACTAGGGTAAGTAATCTAAGGAATTACTTTATTATTTATTTTAATAAAGTTATATATATACACTCTTTATTTAGCTATAATAGAACGCTAAGCTTAGTAATTAGAAAGATAGCTTTATAAAGTTATTATTAACTAGTTATATTTACTAAGTAGCTATATAAACTATATAGGGTAGGCATTTATTCTAAGGTAGGAGGGTATTATATTTATAAAGGGGGAGCTATATAATAGATTTAAGCTTAATGCTTAGATTCTTATTAAAGGTATAGTAGGGATAGAGAGGGGGAGTGTTATATACTACTAGGGCTAGCCCTACCTATAAGTCTATATTTAATAAAAGGCAGGAGGACTACGTTAGGATTCCTTCTTACTGCCCTTATAGTTAATAATAATACTATTAACACTAGAATGCAGATGCCTTCTAGGCCAGTCCATAACAAAGTAAATAAATAAAGAAAATCTAGAGGTTTTAATTAATAAATTAAATATTTTTTTTTTAATAAAAGCTTTAGCTTAGTATATATAGCGCTAGAATATTAACTTAGGCATTTATAGAGTTACTTTCTTAAGATTTCTATATTTTTTACTATAAAATTAATTAAAATAATATAGGAAAAATTTAGAGGGTGTTTTAGACCTATAAATCCTATATTAAGGATTAGAAGAAGAACCCTAAGGTCTTAATTATAAATAATATATATAAGGTTAACTGCTTTAATATACCCTTAATATAAGTTACTAGTGTTTTATTACTATATATAAATTTTAGTGTTAGATTTAGGCTTGCTACTTATAAAAATATAAAGGCTTATATATAGTTTCTTAAGGAATTATATATAGTATAAGTAAAGGTATAGGTTAAGGAGCTTAATATTATTATTATAGACTTTAAAGCTGCCTTAAAGTTATTTTTAAAAAATATCTTCTTAAACTTATAGTAGTAAATTTATATATAGTATATTCTAAAGAATATTATTCTAAATATTAAAAAGAAGTAGGTAGGGAGTTTTAAGGAATATAAGATTATTAAGGGTAAGTAAGTAAAAAAGTTATAAAAAAAGTTATATAAAAAAGAGAACTTTACTAATAAAGATAATAATATTATTTATAGTTCTTCTTTATAGGACTTTACTGTAGATAATAAATAAGTTAATATACTAGCTATATAAGCCTTAAGGTTATAGCCTTTTTTTTTAATTTTTTATATAGCTAATAGAATTTATAATATATAGCTAGTAGTAATATATGCTTTAATTAAAGAGATTTTTCTTAGAAATTAGAGAAAGCTCTATAAAGAGTTTTTTAAGCAATAAGGTAAGTGTTTTCCTTATTTTTTTTATATAGTATTTATATATTAATAAATATACTTAGTAATTATTAAATACCTTTAAAAAACCTACCTTCTATAGTAAGAGTAATTTATAGACTATATTATTAAGAAATACTATAATTTTAGTATTATAATTACCTTATATATAGAGAGTATATATTATAAGCTAAAATACTAAATTAGGCACCTATTTATTAACCTTTTTATTCTTTATATAGTAATTTAGAAGATAACTATTAAATATTAGTAGCGTTTTACTAGGTAATTTAATAAATAATTTACCTGCTATTTAGTAGCTTAGGATAAATATAGTATAATTTAGAACCTTATGCTATAGATTAGCTATAAATTTATATCACTAATTATTAAGTAAGTAGAAATTATAAATAATTATATTAAGAAAAGAGCTTAAATATAGTGTACTATAAAGCCTTATACTAGGAGTTTTACTGCTTAATTTAGGCTTCTATACTCTTATATAATTATTAATAAGATTAATAGTAGGTAGCTTTTTAAGATAAATAATATTTATACTTATTAGTAGCTTTAAGTATTTATAGTATATTTAGTGTATTTTTTTTAGGTAATTATTAATTATTTTTTAGCTTAAAGAAGTAGCGTTGCTTACTATATATTATAAGCCTAACTTTAATATTATTTCTAGCTAACACTAAAGATTAAATAAGCTAAAGCCTTTACTAATAGATATAGCTTTAAGTAGGAGAATCCTTAGTGTTAATAAGAGAGATAGTAATGTAATTATCTCGCTAGTTTATAAGGTTAAGGCTTACTAAAAAAAGGCATTATTATTAGTATTTATAACTAGCTAGGTAAAAGGAAAGTAAGTAAAACACTAGAAAGTAGGTAATAATAATAAAAATAAGTAATTTAAAGAGCTTTAGGTTGCTTTTTTAAGGATTATAGGTATAGTTAAGGCTCTTTAAGCCTTATAAAACGCTATATAAGCTATAATAATGCAGTAAAATAGCTTTTTCCTAGCGCTATAGCTAGCCTTATATCCTTATATAGCTTAAAATAATATACACTTATACTTAGCATTATAGGTACCTTTATTTATATATAGTTCTAGTAGTAAACTAAGTCTCTTTATATCTTAAAGTAGTAAATTTATAGTATAAAGCTAGCCTATAGCATAGTACTATCCTATAGTAGGCAGGCTATAATAAATAAAAAAATTTATAATAATGCATTAAAAAAAAATTCAGGTAAGCGTGCTATTATGTGGGAAACGAAGGATATACCTTCCTATAGAAATTTAGGTGTGCGGATACCTCTTCCGTTTTAGGCCTAGTTGCTGCTGCGTGTTTAAAAATCCGTTGCTGCGTGTTTAGGTATTCGTCGCGGAGCACCTCGGCGCCGAAGTTCCGATTTTTTTCTTCATGTGGGGGGACGACTGCCAGTGAAAAGGAAGAAAAAAAAGGGGGGAAAGTCTGCGACTTGCATTATCTTGCTCTCGGGGTTGAGTTGTTTTTTCTCTTTTTTTTTTCTTTTTTTTTTCTCAAAAAGAAA
>SRPW01001200.1:0-11763 GCA_018360225.1 Claviceps pusilla | reverse complement strand
CAAAGCTATTAAAAAAAAAGAACAATAAAAAAAAAAAAACAATAGCATAAAATAAGCCATTTCTATACAGTAACTACACTACTATAGCTTATTATTATCCTCCTCCCTAGCTAAATTTCCTATTAAGTTAGAGAGAGCCTCTAGAAACACGCGTAGCCTAACAGGGCACAGTAAAGTAGAAAATAGGGTCTTCCCCTAAGCTAAGCGTAAGGGAGGCTAACTAGTAAGCTAGTAGGAGGTTAGTAGTAATAGATAAGTAAGAAGAAATAAAAGGGAAAAGCAACTTACTATAGAAAGGTTCTTATAAATAAACTATAAATAGTTAGCCTAGTTAATAGAAACGAGTAGCTAATTTATAGACACAAGCTACTGTATTGCTGTGTTTTAATGGCGCTATTGCTTTAAAGCAAGCTTAGATAATAGCTATGCCCTTTTAGCGCGCCCTAACTTATCTATGTTTTTCTACTTATTAAAAGCTATATTTAGCATAGAAATAGTAATAAGTAAACCCTAGTAGCGAGTTAATAGAGAGTTAATAGGGAGCTAGTGTAAGCATACTAGGATCTAGAAATACTCTAAATTATTAGTCTTTTTCTTTATAAGGTAGAAGACGTTTTAATATAGACACGCTTAATATGCGTTTTACTAAAAAAATATAGCAAGTTAGTAGTAATAACTAAGTAAGGTTACTAAGAAATTCTTTAACTTATATAATAATAGCTTTTATTATTACGCTTATAGGAAGCGCACTTAGTATTAGCCCTTATATATAAAAAAAAAAAAAAGGAGAGAAAAACCTATTAGTAAAGGTAGTAGCTACTATATAGTAAGCTACCTACTGTTAGAGGGACTGCACACAATAGGGACTAGGGTCCCCGCTATAATGTATTAAGGCCATAGATTATATTTTTCTTTATTGCTAGTAGGAGGTTTAGGTTATAACTTCTAAGCGCAAACCTAATAACTATACTGCAAGTAGGGAAGCTCCTCCTTACTAGCAGTAAGAGCGTAGCTATTAGCATTAAATTAAGCGATTAATAAGTATAAAAGAAAACTTATACCATAATAGTTATAATATTAGGGGTAGGGTTAAGCTCTATAGCAATATAGCGGCAGCGTTTCGTTAAAGGAGTTTAATTTTTAGGGGCTATAGTAAACTAGCTAGAAGTTAGTAGCTAGAAAGTAGGGAAATAGCTAAAAGAACTTATAGAAAGTCTATTAAAAAAAAAAAAGGGAAGCTATTTATAAGAGTAGAGATAGTTAGTAGACTAATAAAGAATAGCTAGAATAAATAAAAGTTAGCAAAACTTTAAGCAGTAAGAGAAGAGAAAAAAAAGTAGTAATCTTATTAGAAGCTAGCTATAAGGGGAAACTTATAATCTAAGTGTAGTTATTAGGAAGGAAAAGGCATAAAAAAAAAGGGGGAAAAAGAGGCTTTTATAGTTATCTAAGAATTAAAGGAATAAGACTATTATATATAAGAGCACTCCTAACTAGGCAGCTAAGGCACTTAAATTAGTAAATTATAGCGTAGCAGCGGCAGCCTAGCTGCTTATTAGCGGCTGTTAATAACTATAATAGCAAAGTAAGCCCCTAACTTAATAGCATAGCCCTAAATAATAAAGGAGGTTAACTATAACGGACTATCCTCTCCTATAACTTAATAAATTAAAGGCATTATAATAATTATATAAGAAGCTAGCAGCAGTAGCGTAGCTTACTTTAGCCCTTAAATTAAAGAAGTAAGGTAATGCTATACATTACAATAAACTAGGGGGTTAGGTAGAAAAGGTAAAGGGGCATAGAGATAACGAATCACATAGCTTAGCGGGCACACCACTACATTATGGCAACCCCTCTACGTAAAGGTAAAAGTAAGGTTATAATAGAAAGTAAGGCTAGATATAATATTATAATATAATTAACTTAGGCTAGTGAATTAGGATACTTATAAAGAGAGCACCCCTAGTAAGCAGTATAGCAGCAGGGTAGTTACCTAATTAATTATATATATACCAGACTTTATTATAGTTAGGTGTGTAAGGTAGGGTAAATAATATAAAATAAGGGCATTTCTAGATTTACCCTACTAGGGAATAAGTTTAACTTATAAAATAAAAAAGCTTTTTTAGAAACCTAATATAGAGTAGTAAGGCAATAGCAACCTAGCAGTAAGACTATAGTTAAAGACTATAATTAAGGGTAATTATAAGGAAAGGGGGGGTATTCTATTATAGCTATTTCCCACTATTAGTAACTATAGAGTTAAAGGGCGTAGACTAGCTTATTATGCTAATAAGGGCATAAGGGAATAAGGCATATAGTGCCCTTACTATAACTTAGCAGCGCGCTAAGGGGGCATATAAAAGAGAGAACGCGCACATTTATATAATAGGGCAGAGATTTATACCTTTAAGCACTACCCCCTACCTAGCAGCTACGTCGCAGTGCACCTTCTGTGTCTCAGTCTTCACTCCACTAAGCAATATCCCATTACCAGCCTTGACATGGGAGCTTTAGGCTACAACTTCTAGGCATAGACCTAGTGCCTACAATACACACAGGGAAGCTCCTTCTCACTAGCAGCGAGAGCGCGGATATTAGCATTGAATTAAGCAACTAATAAATATAAAAGAAAACTCACACTATAATAGTTATAATATTAGGGGCAGGGTCAAGCTCCGCAGCGACATAGTGGCGGCGCTTTGTTAGAGGAGTTTAAGTTTTAGGAGCTATAGCAAGCTAGCTAGAAGTTAGTAGAGGATATATAGGGAGCTTGCTAAAAAAACTTATAAAAGGTCTGTTAAAAAAAAAAAAAGAAGAAGGAGAGAGGCTTATTTATAAGGGTAAAAGATAGTAGAGTAGGGAGACAACTAGTATAATAGAGTTAGCAAAACCCTTATAATAAGAAGGGAAAGAGAAAGAAAAAGAAGCTACCTTACTAAGAGCTTACAGAGAGGGAATACTTATAGTTAGTAATAAGGGTTAATAGGAAAAGAAAAGGTAGGAAAAGAAGGGAGAGAAAGGGCCTTTTTATAATTATTAGGGGCCCTATAAAGATAAGGGCATTATACGTAAAAGACAGCTAAATAAGGTAACTAAGGCACTTAAATTAGTAAATTATAGCGTAGTAACAGCAGCCTAGCTGTGCGTTAGCAGCTATTAACAGCTGCAGTAGCAAAGTAAGTATCTAGCTTAAGGAGCAAAACTATGGATATATAGGAGGCTATAGGCATCTAACTATGCCTCCCCTAAACTTAATAAATTAGAGGCATTATAATAATTATATAAGAAGCTAGTAGTAGTAGCGTAGCTTACTTTAACTCTTAAATTAAAGAAGTAAGGCAATACTATACATTATAATAAGCTAAAGGGATAGGTAGAAGAGGTAGGGGGGCATAGAGATAACAAATCACGCAACTTAGCGGGCACACTACCACATTGCAGCAACCCCTTAGTATAAAGGTAAAAGTAAAGTTATAAGGAAAGTAAGGCTAGATATAATATTATAATATAATTAACTTAGGCTAGCGAATTAGGATACTTATAAGGAGAGCACCCCTAGCAAGCAGTGTAGCAGTAGAGAGGTTACTTAATTAATTATATATACACTAAACTTTATTATAGTTAGGTATATAAGGCAGGGCAAATAATATAGAATAAGGGCATTCCTAGATTAGCCCTACTAAAGAATAAGTTTAATCTATAAGATAGGAAAGCTTTCCTAGAAACCTAATATAGAGTAGCAAGGCAATAGTAACCTAGCAGCGAGACTATAATTAAGGGCGATTATAAGGAAAGGGGGGGTATTCTATTATAGCTATTTCCCACTGTTAGCAACTATAGAGTTAAAGGGCGTAGACTAGCTTATTATGCTAATAAGGGCATAAGGGAATAAGGCATGTGGTGCCCTTGCTATAACTTAGCAGCGCGCTAAGGGGGTATATAAAAGAGAGGACGTACACATTTATATAATAGGGCAGAGATTTATACCTTTAAGCACTACCCCCTACCTAGCAGCTACGTCGCAGTGCACCTTCTGTGTCTCAGTCTTCACTCCACTAAGCAATATCCCATTACCAGCCTTGACAATCCTATAATTATTACTAATAGCAGTAAACCTTAAAAAATAACCTTTAAAAAGTAGCTTATAGCTATAAAAAAGAATATAAAATACCTCTCTTTTAATATAACTTATAAGCAGTATAATAAGCTACTAAGTTATTAAGATAATAGCTTTATTATTAATATAAATCTATTGCTAATAGTTATAGAATTATAAAGAGTAGCTATAAGGGAAGTAAAGCTACTCTTATTAATATACCTTTCTATAGCTAAAAATATATATAGCAATAACACAGTACACTTTAACCTTAGCGGAGGATTTAATAATTATAATAATAATAAAGTTAAGGCCTTATAAGATTATATTAGATCCTCGCTGCTATACTTACCATGCCCTAGTCCTTAGGAGCCTTAATGCAAGCCTTAACACGAGCCTTAACGCGAGCCTTAACGCAAGCCTTAACGCGAGTTAATATAGAAGAAGATTTCTTAAGAGCTTAGTGATATGCATAAAGAGCTTAAATTATAAAAGAAGCTATAAGAAAGTCATTAATAAATTAGAATTATATATAGTCTCCCTAATAAATTCGGTCTATTCTATATAATTATATAAAAGCACCCCTTTTAGTAATATTACTAGCCCTACTTGCTAAAAAGGCATTAAATTTAATGTTTTTTTTAATATGTATTACACTTAGAGGCCTTCCTAGCCCTCTTCTAATCGCTAATATTGTTAGCAACGAATTATTTATACCTTTACTAGGGGATACCTGTAAATTTATGTATAGATACATAGAATATATTATTGCGCACACCCTTGCTAAAAAGGCACTAAATCTGATGTTTTTTTCGATATATATTACACTTAGAGGCCTCCCTAGCCCTCCCTTATTATTAATTATAGAAAAAAGCATTAAAAATTACAGTTGCAACATAAAATAGGTGGTTTTGCCAGGCCGCGCCCGCAAATTTTGTATATAGAGTCATGGAATCGGGTGTCCCGGAATAATGTGGTTGTCCCCGATTTTTGTGGTCTACTTAGTGGAACACTAAGTAGGTCTACGAGTATCCAGATTACTGTACACCCACTGCTTCAACATTCCGGCCATTCGCGGCCATTTACCGGGCTGCCTTTGGCATGTTGTCGTCCCTGCGGCCTCCCCAAGAGCCTGTGAGCTACGCCGGTCCTGGCCATAGCTTGAGAGGAATGATTAGGTCGGTTACCGTAGGTGGTAGGTACTGGGTACTGGGTACCTGTGTGTTGTCCATGCCTGTGGAGACCACCCCTTGTACGCACCCATGACCCACTGTCGTTTATACCAGATGACACCCGCCAAGCGCCCAGTTTGATAATCAAGGACCTACTAGGTACTTAAGTACCTAAGTACCTACCTGAGTATTTGCAGGCGTCGCCGTACGTCATGACCCGCACTCGTCAAACTCGTTCATCCGGCGTGGCGGGCAGGGGACTCTGGTACCGGGTACTAGGCATCTACCTAGCATCTGAGTGGACCCGCCCCGCCGGTATCAACAGTACCAAGCTGTGCGGTACACTACACGCGCCAACACTAAAACATTCAACATTGATGAAACATCTCGAAACCCTCCCACACAAACACAAACACACGCAAACCCCATCAACCCCGAACCTCTCTTCTCAACAACCCTCTTCTTCCCGTCCGGTCCTTGCATTTACACGGCCCCCGGGGTATTTCGTCCGCCACGAGTCCCAAATGGAGATGGACTACAACGCCCTGCCCACGCCCAAGGCGTGCTATGCTGATTTCTGCCTCATTCCTGTTGGTGCCCCTCTGTTGTCGCTAGACACGAAATGATCAAAATGATCAAAAGCGTTGGACATGGTGATGATTTGAATAAAAATAACAAAAAGAGAAAAAAGAGAAAAGAGAAAAGAGAAAAAAAAAAAAATCACAACAAAATACCCTAACCTGACTACCAGATCGGCACCAACAAAGTCTCCGTCGCAGACGAAATCGCCCAGGTCCAGCGCGTGCTGCAGGCCAGCGGACTCAAGTACACGCTCCATTCGGCGGGCACGACCGTTGGTAGGTTCCTTTGTCCTTTTTTTGCTCCATGTTTCTGCGTGTTGCACGATGATGTAAAAGGATGGTATATGTATATGTATATGTATATGTATATGTATATGTATATGTATATGTATATGTATATGTATATGTATATGTATATGTATATGTATATGTATATATATATATATATATTAAAAAAAAGAAGCAAAAAAAGAGCACCAATCTTCAAAAGTAATCATTCTTCTTTCAACAAAACTTGACCATTCTTTGCCATCCAGAAGGGAGTTGGACCGAGGTCATGGATGTGATTGGGCGGGCTCACGCGGTTGTTCATCAGGGGGGTGTGGTGCGAGTGCAGTCGAGCTTGAGGGTTGGTACAAGGTACGTGTGTGCGTGATTGTGTGCCCATCGGTCTGTGCAGCTGACTTGTGTGCTTTCATCCAGAACGGACAAGGAGCAGACGGCGGAGGAAAAGGTGAAGAGGGTGGAGGATTTGCTTGCGCGGTCGACATGAGCTTTTTACCGTCTTTTTCTGGTCCGTTTTGCTTGTTTCTGTTCGCAAGGGAAAACGATAGAACAAAATAGGACAAAAATTAAAATAGATACAAAGGACGGGGAATACGGTCATGAATCGACCGAGTACGCGGCTGCCATTTCCATATCGTGACATGTTGATAATTCTAGACCGTCCTATTAGTATGTGCTGCACGTTTACTCGTACAGACCTTTTTTTTTCTCTCTCGCAACACAGCCTAGATATGAATCATGGGCTTTTCTGACAACACCCGTTCCCCCTTTTTTTGTTCTCCTTTTCCCCATCTCCTGCAATCTACCCCCGCATAGTCATCTTCTTTTGGCTTCTTCGCATCTCCTTCTCCCTCTCCTTCTCGAGATACTTCTTCTGGGCCTTGGCATCCAGACCCTTGAGGTCGGCATCACGCTTGGCCTTTTTGGCCTTTTCCTTTTCCCACTGACGATCCTCGCTCTTCTCCTCGTCGGCCATCTTCTTGATCTGCGCAATCATGGCCTCGCGAGTGGCGCGGACCTTTCTCAGCACCTCGGGCCGGAAACGGGCGTTTTGCACCAAAAAGTCGGGAAGGCGCAGGAAGTACTGGAAAATGGGCGTCAGGTTGCCGTAGCTGCTGCCGTCGTTGTTGCCGCCCGACGGGAGACGGTGCTTGAGAAAGATGCGCTTGCGCGGCGTGGTGTCGTCCAGCTTGGCCGGCTTCTCAGTGGGCTGGTCGGATACGATGAGGTATTCAAAGTCGTCCCCGGCACTCTTGACCGCGTCGATCAGCTCCGGGGTCAGCAGCGTCTCGGTGACCTCGGCGCTCTCGCTCATGACGACCAACCACGGCGGGAGCTTGGGGTTCTCCTTGGTCGCCGTAAGCGTGACATCGTATCGGTCTTCGCGGAGCCGCCTCATGCTCTCCTTGTGGACAATGGCCCAGACAAATGCGTCGTAGGTGCTCTTGGTGTCCTTGGCGCGAACCTCCTCGGCACCCGGCAACGCAGGGAGGGTCAGGTTCTCTTTTCCATCAAACGGGTAGAGAAACGCCTCCATGGTATCCTGGGGCGAGGAGAACATGTCGGAGACGAGCGAGGCTGCCGTCTCCACCAGCCCGAGAATGGGGTTGAACTTTTTCGTCATGGTGAGCTTGACGTCCAGAAAGGCGACATTCTGTCGGCCCGAGGCGTACGTTGCAAACGAAGACAGCGACCTCTCCTTGATGAGAGACTCGGGCTGCACGTTGTCGTTGTCCGAGTTGGGCACGCCGCCAAAGCCGACCAGAGCGAATTCCTTGTGTAGAATGGGGGCGTTGGCGCGCATCCACGCCCTGGCCTTGGACCGATTGGCACGCGCACCCAGAATGTGGAACAGGACGATCAAGGCCGCGATGACGAGAATGACACCCTCGGCCTTGAACTCGGACAAGGAGTGACGCTCGTGCACATTGTACCACTTGGTGTAGGGTCTGGCTGTGGCAGCTACGCCCGGCGCAGTGCTTCCGGCCGTTGCAGCGTCGGCGACGGGTTCGGCGACGGGATCAGGAGCTCCAGCGAAATCGGCAAAGTCTGTTCCGAATGTCGAAATGGTAGACAATGGTCAGCATAAAGATGCCTTCTGCGCAGACAAACAAACAAGCACGAGAACCGAAGAGAAAGCACGACGACCAACGGCGGCCGTTGAATGTCGAATGCGACGATGCCCACGAGGAACAGTGCATTGCGCATTGCAGACTAACCTGAATCGACCTTGGGGTTTGCAGGGCCCTTTTCAGGCTGGCCGCCTCCAAAGAGGTTCTTGAAAAGGTCCGCCATGACTTGCTGAAGAGGTTGGGAGGCCAAGAGCCGGCTGGGGTTTTCGGGGCGTGCGGAGGACAAGCTCTTGAGCTGAGAAGTCCAGGTGGCAGAATTTTGGTTGGCATTGACGATTCTGCGGAGAAAAGTGAGGTGGGGCCATTTCTTGTCTTTGCCAGCCCTGCCAGCCAGCTCTTGCCAGCTGCAAGCCGCTAATAATACTGCACATAGCTCTCTCTCTCACACACACAATAGGCATAACGGGCATAACACGGCAAGCATGGACCGCATCTCGGAATGTCACATACATCCACGAAGACTACTTTCTTAGCAGTCAATTGCTTGGTGCCACGACGGATACGCGCTTGGAGTCACGTTTCATCTTCTACCAGAGGCTTAAAGGGTCCAGCCTGGCCAAGCTCGCCGTGCGCCGTGGACGAAGACCGTTGCCGGGCCAACAGCCCCCAGCACGTCCCGTCGTCTCCCATCCCCGATTCCCGCGGGCTCCACGTCCCGTCCGCCAACTTTGGCACATGCAACCCAACGACGACTGAACGAGCCAACGGCTGCAGCATGCGTCGCCAAGAAACCAAAACACCATGACCCGGACGAAATCGACCATCAAATATGGAAAAAAGTCGACACGCACCAAGGCCGAGCGCATGTTCGCCGAATTGCCCCAGAGCCCGGTACGGAAACCACAAGTGGTCGCCGCCGTAGACCACAGCGTCGACGGCATCACAGAAAAGCTTTCAGAAATCCAGATCCAGCAGGAACAAGTCAAGCCGCTGCGCCGGTCGCCACGCAAGAATGTCAAGCACACTACGATTGCGGACGAAGCATCCGATTCCTCCCGCGCCGCCGAGGAGAGCGAAGATGGAGAAAGTCCCAGTCTCGAAACTTCGTCATCCTTCTCAGACACACCCCTTCGGGTCCTGTCTTGGGACGACGTGTGCCCTCCCGGCGATCAAATAGAAAAAATTGCAGAAGCCTCGTACGCAGAGGTCTACCGCGTCACAAACGAGCGAGGAACCAGTGTGATTAAGGTCATCCGATTACCTTCGCCGATAAAACCCCAGACCAAGGCTCAGGTGCGATCAAAACTAGTCGATGAGGAACCGCATTCCGAGGCAGACATCAATGGTGAGCTGCAGATATCCGAGTGGCTCGCCGATGTTCCCGGGTTCGTGGTCTACAAGGAGAGATACCTCGTTCAGGGAAAGACTTCCAAGGCGTTGCTGGAGACGCATCAGGTCTTTCAGAGACGGATGAAGAGGAAGGACCCTGGGCGAGCGCAGTTCTACCCTTCGCCGAGCCGATATCTGGACGACACCAAGTTCCTTGCTGTCGAGTTGGGCGATGCGGGGGTTGCGCTGGAGGACTGGAAACTGGAGAGTGAGAGTCAGTTATGGGATATTTTCTTCCTGGAAGCAATAGCACTGGCTAGAGCTGAAGAAGTTGCCATGTTTGAGGTATGTTTTTTTTATATCTTTTTTTTTTCATCGCCTGGCTAGTAAAAATGGTCGGCGACAGGGGTTGTGGGTAATGCTCAATGTGCCGACTTTGATAAATGGTTCTGACTCCCAAACTCATGGCAGCATCGTGACCTGCACGAAGGAAACATCTGCATACGACAGGTGAAGCCTCCTAGTGAGAGAACAAAAACCGCACCAGAGGGACATTTTGGCTACTCCGGTCTCGACATCACCATTTTGGACTATGGATTATCGCGAGCCGAGGATCTATCCGTGGACTTTGCGAAGCCCATTGCGTACGACTTGGAGCGGGACCTGAGTCTGTTCACGAGCACTCACGCTGAACAGTGCAAAGTCTACCGCCAGATGCGCTCATTTCTGCTCCGCGCCGATCGCAAGTGCCTGCCACCAGAGGCGCACAAAACTCCCTACGCCAAGGGAGTACACGGACCAATTTGCTGGGAGGCATA
Source organism: Claviceps pusilla (assembly GCA_018360225.1). NCBI lineage: Eukaryota > Fungi > Ascomycota > Sordariomycetes > Hypocreales > Clavicipitaceae > Claviceps > Claviceps pusilla. The sequence continues at coordinate 1,404 of SRPW01001200.1, read as the reverse complement.
TGTGCCGTACACGAACGTATTGTGGCTGGCATACCTCTATGAGTATTTGCTGGAGCATTTTGAGGGCGACACCAAGGACCTGGCCCGCTTCGAAGCCTGCACAGCAGACATGTGGACGTACCTGAACCCGGACGCCGATGATAGCGTCCCATGTTTTGGCTCGGCCGGCGACATTGTTTGTTTTGCCGTGGAAGCGGGCTGGCTGCGCGAGGAACAGCTCATGGGGTCGAGCACCTCGATGGTGGACCGGGAGGACAGCATCATTGTGTCTAGGGCCGAAGGCTGTCCCGAACCGTCGAGGAGAGCATCGCCACGGCGGCACAAGTCGGGGGGGGAAGATTAATCCTTTCTTTCTTTCTTTCTTTTTTCTTTTCTCTTTTTTCCTCCTTTGTTTTCTTTTATGCGCTGGTTTTACACAACGAATAGTGATATACCCGGGATATATGGTATTTGCTGTTATCGCACGTGCTGTGGTTGTATTTTATTTTATCTTTTTTCTCTTCTTTTCTTCTTATTTTCCTCCCTCTTCTATCCTTCTTCTTTCTGTTTTTTTTTTTTTAACTATTATTCTTTTTTTCTTCCTATTTTTCTTTTCCCCTTTTACTTCTTTTTCTACGGGCAGGACTCGGCAGTTTGATTTACACATGTACGTGACGTCACGAAAGCAGGCTCCCGTCACGACTGGCTTTGCATTGCCAACATTTTACTCGGGTGCAGATTCACATAATGACCATTGCAATATACTTGAATACTTTTGGGAATTCGGAGCTCATACAAGATGTGGGTGCTCTGTGCATCAAGTACTAGGTACTTGGGTACCTACATCCGCGTTCCACCGTAGGTATCATGCGCGCCGTGTCGGATCCTGGTGATGGCTCCCAAGTTCGTGAGAGATTGGTGACAATGTGAGCATATGACGGAACCTTTGACGGGCTGCCCTTTTTTCTTTTTTCACTAGAATCCAGGCCGGCGCGCTGAGGTCAACACGGCACGTGGCGGTGCTTGGCCCAGCCACCTCTGTACCGTCCCTCGGCGCCGTTGGCCACCCAGAAGGCCCACATGCAGCCTCGGCTCGTACCTTCCGTTGCTGTTGCTCTTGCTGTTGCTCTTGCTGTTGCTCTTGCTGTTGCTCTTGCTGTCGCTGTCCGTTGCTGTCCTAGCTCCGCCTCTGGTCAATCGTTTTCGCAACTGGCATGCTCGCCGAGTCCCCGATTGTCGGCCGGCACCACATGTCTCGTTTGCGCGTGCTCTGCTCCGCCGTGTGCGTCGACTGATCCAGTGACTTGTCTTTGCTCCTCTTGCGACGATACACATTCGTTGCCGCAATTCTTGCACCTTTCATCTCCCGCGTCTGCCCGTCCTATCTATCGTTTCCCCTGCGTCTGCGTCTCAGCCACGTGAAAA
>SRPW01001199.1:0-11767 GCA_018360225.1 Claviceps pusilla | reverse complement strand
TCACACCGCATCGCTTTCCCCAGCGGGAAACACAAAAGAGTCAGTACTCAGTACACTCCACTCCCTCTCTTCTTCTCTCTTCTCTTTTTTCTCCCTTCACTTTTTCTCCCTCGCATATGCCCAATCGTCCATCATTCGCCAAAGTTGATCCTTTGCATAGTGCCTATAACATGCCACCACTCGAACGAACCTCGGAGCAGCGTCTATACATGTCAGGACGGTCTTCAGAAGTAGTCTGCGCGGCAATGGGAAAGTCCGACAGGCAATTCCAAAGGATGACTCCTTGGTTGGGAGTGCGATGCCAATACTGCGCACATCTTGTCGAGGAGTGGCGAGAAGACGCACCAGAAGGTGACCTGCCGCCCACCTCTAATGTAGCTAGGGAGGAATGCATTCGTGGGAAGTCACGGTCCGGGTACGTCTCCAGACCAGATGGCAGATGTAGCGAGGGCTGTCGAATCATGTTGCACGTGGCATTCAACATTCAAGGAGCCCAAAAAAGAACACTCAATGTTGAACTTTGAAGCTTCCTGAGATGGGCGTCTGGTCTCTGGGCCCCTTGTGCACTGTGCGCTGTGGTCGATGCACTGTCCCCGGACACTGTCCACGGCGACCGGACTTTCTGTTCCCCACGGGGAGTCGGCCAACTTGTCCCCGCCAACCTCGGCATCATGCCTTCGACCAATGGCGTGGCTTGTCGCTCGTCACTTCCTGAGCCGAGCCATCGACGTCCAGCCACTACGTTTTGCCCTTGTTCCTACATCTTTGCATCCCATAAGAAATTTACATCTTGTCTTGCATAGAAATCCCATTTTTTTTTTCCCCTAGAGAGATTCTTGCTTTATTTCCGGGCATTTATTCGAGTCTCTGCGAGCGTTTATTTTGCCTTTTTTCTTTTTGCCGAGGTCGCATCTTCACAAGCTTTTGTCGTTTTTTTTTTCTTCCCTTTTCCTTTCCGTCCATTTTCTTCTTACTTTTCCTTTATTGTTCTTTTGGTGCTTACTCTTTCGAGCCCCTGTACCGTGGTCTAATTTCCTTCCCTACCTCCCTCCCTCCCTCGCAACATCACAAGCACATCAGTATGCCAATCGTCACGGAATTGACCAAGGCGCTGGGCATTCGCGGTATGTGCAACCACCCCGGTCTTCTTTCATCCGCTAATCATTGTATTCAGTCCCCGTCGTCCAAGGCGGCATGATGCACGTCGGCACCGCTGACCTCGCCTCGTCCGTGTCCAACGCAGGCGGGCTGGGCATCATCACGGCCCTCATCTTCCCCACGCCGGCCGCCCTGCGCGACGAGATCCGCCGATGCCGCACCCTCACCAAGAAGCCCTTTGCCGTCAACATGACGCTCCTCCCGTCCATGGTGCCCCCCGACTACGGCGCCTATGCCCAGGCCATCATCGACGAGGGCATCCGCATCGTCGAAACCGCCGGCAACTCCCCCGGCCCCATCATCAAGCAGCTCAAGAGCGCCGGCATCACCGTCCTCCACAAGTGCACCACCATCCGCCACGCCCAGAGCGCCGTCAAGCTCGGCGTCGACTTCCTCTCCATTGACGGCTTCGAATGCGCGGGCCACGTCGGCGAGAGCGACATCACCAACTTCATCCTCCTGAGCAAGGCCCGCCAGACCCTGTCCGTGCCCTTCATCGCGAGCGGCGGCTTCGCCGACGGGCATGGCCTCGCCGCGGCGCTGCTCCTCGGCGCGTCGGGCATCAACATGGGCACGCGCTTCATGGCCACCCTCGAGGCCCCCGTCCATCAGAACATCAAGGACGCCATTGTGAGGGGCGACGAGCACGACACGACGCTGCTGCTGAGGCGTTGGCGCAACACGAGCCGCCTGTACAAGAACAAGGTCGCCCTCGAGGCGCTCAAGATTGAAAGGGAGAGCCCGTCGGGCGAGTTTTCCGAGGTGGCGCATCTCGTGAGCGGCAAGAGGGGCAAGGAGGTGTTTGTGAATGGGGATCCAGAATACGGGGTATGTAGCTTTGACTGTTGCATGCGTTGACGAGACTCTTTTTCTTTCTTTCTTTCTTTCTCTCGTGTCCTTTTCTCTCATATGCCGTACTTGTTCTCTTTTTGTCTTTTTGTCTTTTTTTTTCTCCCCATCTGCCAAGACTAACAACCATCCAGGTCTGGACCACCGGCCAGGTCATGGGCCTCATCCGTGACATCCCCACGTGCGAGGTCCTAGTAAAGCGTATCGAAAAGGAGGCCGAGGAAGCGCTTCGACAGACGTCGAGGCTTGTGGTTCCCGAGTCAAAGCTATAGAGGTGTGCGTGTATGCGGGTCTTTATGATGTATTATGTACATATATAGAAAAAAAATGTTCTATAAAAATACTACTTGGAATATAGCACATGAAAGATATGAAATATGCTACATGGAATCTGCATGAGTTGTACTACATGACATGCACTACATAAACACACAGTACATGGAATACACTCGTTTCGTCACGTGAAGCAGGTCCGCTTGGGATCGGAGCAAAGACAGAGCGACCTAGGGCGCGTGGATGAGATGAGTGCGGGTTTGGTGGTGTGGGCAGATGTTGAGTATATTTAACAACAATGATGTACAAAGATCCACGAAGACGGATAAGGTGATGATATAAGGCAGGCAATATATATATATATATAAAGAAATTCATATATAAAAAATAACTAAAAGAATAATAAAAGACAGAATAAAAAAAATAAAAAAAGAAATAGTAGGAGAGAATAGGAGAAAGAATAGGAGAAACTGTTTATAGTCCGCATAGTTTCCCGTTACATAACAAGAATCCCATAAGTATTATACATCCTCAACCCTACACACAACTAACCAACCACCTTTGACTTGTATAGTCCTTATCCCACAACAATTACAGCGCATCGCGTGTTCCGCCAATGCCAAGAGCGTACGAGCAACACCCTGCCCCGAACGGAAAAGAAAACCTCTATGTTTAAAGTAGTATATACGTCTAAAGTCTACTCCGAAGAAAAATGTCGTACATGACATGCCCGAGTATGACGCTCACACTCCCGTCTAGAGTATTTTATGTAAATCGGACCGCAACGCCCCGTGCCAAAAAAAAACACCTGGACAGAGAGATGGTAGCTCATATAGCCCCTCTTCCGAAACAGTTCTGATGTGAAGGAGAAACACCGAGTTAGTTCCAACATCAACATAGGCGAGTAATCATAATGGGGTGCGTGATGAGTGCTTCCCGCGCACCCAAGCATTCGAGTTAACTGTTCTCCCTCCAGCTTCGTACCCCTGCGCGGCGTCTTAGAGACGAGTCGAGACGGCTCCGCGGGGGAGCCTCCTCGAAGAGGGACTTGTTGGAGGGGTTCTCGTCCCGATAGAAGAGCTCCGGCAGGCGCGCATGGGCGTCCGGGTGGTGGGTGCTGTGGCGGGGACGCAGGCCGATGCCCGTTTCGGCGAGTTTGATGACGGATATGGGCCGGACGTGCCATCCCTGGGGGGCGGATGATCCGCGGGGTTGTCTCGGCTGATGGGGTGGAACGGGGGGAAGGTCTGCGGCGAGAATGAGGTGTGCTTCTGCGATGGCGTCGCGGAGGCCGAGATAGAAGGTGTCGGATGCGTTGGAGGCTTTGGCGAGGGAGAAGACGCGGTTGGGAGGGTTGCGGCGGTCGGGGAGCCAGACGGTTGCGTCTTGGCGGTAGGGATCTGTGCGAGAGAGGGCGTGCCAGGGGCAGCGGGAGCGGTGACCGGGATGGCAGGATGAAGAAGTCACAGGCTGGAGGGTTGCGAGGTTGAGGTCCAAGTCCGTGTTGGGATCGGACGGCCCGGGGGCAGAGGCGGCGACGCGGGGCTCGGGCGGGAAGGGCGAGCAGGGAGCAGCGGTGGAGTGGAAGTAGGGCTTGGGAAATCGAAAGTCGAAGAAGCAGAGGGTCGGTTCGTTGTTTTTGCCCGCGACGAAGCGCTCGGTGCCATAGACGAGCAGCGGGCCGGCGTCGTAGGGCTGCAGGTTGTCTCTGTAGATGGCGTCGTGGGCGGACGGGGTGCGGGCGTCGAGGAGGCGGAACGTGCCGTCTTGCCAGGACGAGAGGACGAGGTGTCTGCTGTTTCTGTGGCCGACGGGCTGGAGGGCCCAGACGGAGGTGGCGGCGCCATGGAGAAGCGAGTGGACGGCGGATTCGAAGACGATGCCGGATGGCTGGATGGTGCCGTACTGGATGGGCTGCGAGCTGCCGCCCAGAGCGACGGCCATGCGATCGCTGTCGAGGAACTTGATGTCGCGGACCAACGACCCGTGCTTGCCAGAGCCGGAGCCGGGGCCGGAGCCGGAGCCGCAGCCGGGGTTGGAGCCAGAAAGGTCGTGAGAGAGGTCGTGGCAGCAGAGGCGCTCAAGGTCCGCGTCGTCCTGGTCGCGGGGCATCCTGAACAGATGGAGGAGCGAGCTCCTGCTGGCGGCGAGCACATCTGACGCCGGCTGCCACTCGGTGCAGCTGACAGCTAGCCGGCCGGGCGAGATGCTCGGGGGCGTTGGTCCGGGTCCGGGCCCGGCACGAGCACCCGCGTCCGCGTTCGCTCCGACCCGGCGCTCGTCCAGCGTCACCACGCGGCGGGTGCATCGGCCAAAGGTGGCGGCGTCGTCGGCCGCAGACAGCACTTGCACGTCGCCGTTTGCGCGTCCCACCACGACTCGCGGTCCGTGGCAACCGCCGTCCACCAGCTTGAGCGCCGTCACGTCGCCCGTGCCGGCAGAGTAGTTTCCGTCGACGCCCAAGATGCTGGCCCAGCGCTCGCCACGCGCCGCCGCCGCCGCCGCTCCTCCGCCTTGGCTGCTGCTGCTGCTGCTGCTCCTTCTTCTCGTCCTCTTCGTCCTCGCCGCCCATCGCACATGCAGATCCTCGCCCGCCCCCCAAGCAACCACCTCCCGATCCTCGCCCGCCACGTTCCGCGCATCAACCACGCCCTGGAACCCAACAGCCTGTCTCGGCGGTCCTCCTCCTCCTCCTCCTTCTCCTCCTCCTCTTCCGCGTGTACCCACGGGCCGCTGCCGGCTCTGCATCGAAAACAAGTCAAACCGCACGGCACGCATATCCCAGCACCGATCCAGATACGTGTACCGCTCCGCGAGGACCCCCCACGACAAGCCCTCTGCACTCACGTCCGTGTCTGCAAACGACGGGAAGCGTCTCCTGACAAAGGCCCTCCAGCCATGCTGCTCGACGAGCTTGTGCGTCCGCCGGGCTGCTTGTCCCAGATGGGACACGTCCCTGCCCGTGTCGAGGTGCTCTATGATGTCGAGGAAGACGTCATTGGGGAGGTCCGTTAGCGAGGTGGGGCCCATGATGCCGATGGATCATGTCAGGACGGACGAAGAAACGAAATGAAAGGGAAAAAGAAACCGGGCAGAACAGAAACGTTTCTGTTATCATGGCGCGTGGGGACATTGTATTGTCTCGACATTGCCGGGCTCGAAAAAAGTCGAGGGAGCGAGGTTAGTCACCGTTACACACAACCTCCTGCGCGACACCGGAACCAAAAAAAAAAAAGTGGCGCCGAACCACGACCGTTTCTGCGGACTTCAAAAAGAAACACTAAAAAAAAAAAAAAAAAAAACTCTAAAATATCAACTTAGAAGGATATTTGAACCATGGTCTTCAGTCATCTCCAGTCCAAATGGCACAAAGAAAGAAGCAAGCACCACAGACGACAGACACACTGCAGCCAAACAAGCACGCGACACAGCGTGACATGGACAAAGGACGTCGCAACAGGAAATGTCCAATGTATTGTGTGCAAAGTAGTGTTTCTCGTTTGCTCAACTCCCATAAAACGACGTCATGCATGATAATGCTATGCAGTTTACAAATGTACATATGTATGTATGTATGCAATTTTTTCTCACGGTCCTCCCATCCTGTCTGCACACTGAGATGTGGGAGACGAAATGGCATTGACAAAAAAATCCAATAAACAATGAGATTCAAAGAAAGAAAGAAAAAACAATGAGAAAAAAGAAAAAAGAAAAACACCATGTATCATCGGCAACGCCAAACCATCCCCGCAAAGGCACGCCACGCTCCAAAAAACCCCTGTCAATGCATGCACTTCCCCCCTCTGCCCGTTGCCCTTTGCCCGCACATGAATGCTCCATGTCAATTCATCTAAATCATAGCCAAATGTGAATAGAATGCTACCTGTATATCGATGGAATGATGATGCGAGAAACGCTTTTTCAGATTTTAGGGACCAAAAAAGAAGAAAAAGAGGAAAAAGAGGAAAAAGAGGAAAAAGAGGAAAAAGAGCAAAAAGAGCAAAAAGAAGAAAAAGAAGAAAAAGAGCAAAAAGAGCAAAAAGAGCAAAAAAGAGACAAGAGACGAAAATATGAAAGACAAAGAGGTTAAAGTGAAAAATACAGAAAAAAAATTACATCAGTAAATACATGGCTCGTGCTGCTTTTTCTGCCGCCGCGATGTGCCATGGCCGGACATCTGTATCCCTGGCCACTACTCCTCTGGCGCGTGATAATGCGGCTAGTCCTCGGAAATAACTGAGCATTTCTCGAAGCAGGGGCTCGTACGATCGGGGGCTTGCATCCGTATGCACGAGGTTGACTTCCATGGCCATGAGCGCATCCTCTATGCGAGCCCCCGTGCGTTTGATCAGATAGCCACTGACCAGTGCTGGGTGCGGATCGAGCACGCTGGCCGAGCTGTTTAGTCGATGCCCGACAACCGCCCCCCATGTCTGGTCCGTCACGTCCGACAGGACGGCGTCCGTGTCGGCAGCATCCGCTGCCCCCGGCTCCGCCGGCCCTCCTGGGCCTCCAGGCGTGGCGCTTGGCTCGGGGGAGACGACCATGTTGGCCGCCTGCGGCGTTGACACGGGAGTCGTGTAAAACGGCACCGAAACCTGTGGGAGTTTGACGACAGGGGAGATCAGCTGCAGCGAAGGGTTGGTGTCCACCGTCATCAGGATCATGGTGACCGATGCCTTGATTTCCGTCCTCGCCAGATCGACCCAGAAGTCCACCTCGGATTGGTCCATTGGCCCGCATTTGGTTATGATGATCCGCCAGTGCACCTTCCACGCAGAGACCAAGTCCAGCGTGGAATCCCATATCTCATGTGCCACTTCACTCGTCGAGCGCGACGCCGGTCTGCCCTTTCGTCTCACGCAGTAAGACGCGGTAGCCTGCTGGTTGCCGCGGTCGTCTGTCCACGCTGCTGTGATCCATCGCTCATCGACGGTTTGCGCGTAGGCGACGTGGATGCACGAGTTCTCCCTGATCAGCGAGGCCGATGGGGCATGGTTGAGTTTAAAGTCGATGATGCGCGGGAGAGCCTGCTCCAATCGGATCGCCGGCGCTGGCATGGGGCCTCCGAAAAGCGTACACCGATCGTACGTCTCCATGCAAAGCTTGACAAGGTCCTGCGATGGGGTGACCACCACTGACGTGGGCGACGACAGGACATCGGCAGAAACCAGCTGCAGCACGAGTTCGTTGGCCACTGGATCCCTCTTGGCCAACAACTCCTTCTGATACGAGTCAAAGAACCGCTGAAAAGCCGCACATGCCTCCACAATGCTTCCCGGATTGCTTGGCGAATACACAAAGAAGACGACCACATTGGTATCCGAGACGCAGAGGCTCGAAAGCGCACCTCGTAGTACTTCCAAGCTGCTCACAAGAGCGGACCCGTGACCCGTCATTGTTGCATCAGGCGACGTCGATATCCGATCCACTTCGTACGGAAGGATGCCATCGTCCATGTCTGGTGAAAGCACCATGTTGTCCATGGACCCGAGTTTCAATACTTCATAGACGCTTTTGACGCGACCTAGAAATGTTTTCGCATTGTCCTTCATTCCTTTCCACCCCGGAAATATACAGACAGCTGTAATTTCCTTGCTCCCAGACGAAGGCGCAAGTCCCAGACTTTCCCAAAAGGTAATGGCTGAAGGCAGAACAGAAAGTTTGGCGTCGGATCGACGCACTTCCAGGTGCGGACTGGGAATCTGATACAAATTACTGGGCCGCTTTTGCTGCTCCGCATTCGCATCCCTTCCAGGTATGGGACGCGGTTGAAATCGCGTCGGCTGCTGGATCAGAAGAGGCGCATCTTGAATGTCCAAGAATCCTTTCAAGTGGACAGAGACTGCGCCAGGGAGGTACGGTGAAACAACTTCTCGAAGCAGCTGCATAGATACTCTTGCCTCGATGAGGAGGCTCTGGTGATTCTGTTCTACAATGGAGCTGGACGTGACATCTGCCGCAGTGGTGCAAAGATGCAGCGTTCCGGTGGCGGCCTGTTCCGTCAGTATTTGCGCCACTTGGATCAAGTCTTCATCACTCAGGGATAACTCCAAGCTGAGGGGCTCAGGGTCTGACAAGAGAACCGATAACGGTGTTTCGGGCGTTTCAGGCTTGTAGAGTCTGGGCAGCTCGGCGGCAAGCTGATGATCTGCTTCTTCAAGGGCGTCCAGCTCCTTCAACGACGTCACGTGGGACGCGACATCGTCATCAGTATCTGGAGCGTGCCTGACACTTGACTTGACCGGCGACATGGGTTCCTGGTCGCTCGAGCAACTGGAATCATCTTGCTCCGAATCAAAGGTGCTTTGCTCACCATCCGACATCTGAGCGTCCACCTTCAAGGGACTGGAGCCAGGAACCATCGGTGGCTCCAATCCGGCCAATGGGCCGCCCAGAAGTAGGCTGGTTTGTAGACCTTGGAGACCGTCGTCCTTGGGGCGTCGATTCTGCTTGCTGTGGCGCCTCAGATAGTCCGTTTTGGGTAAACTGCCCATATCAAGTTTCGATTTCTCAGGGCTAGCGTTCTTGCTGTAGTCAAACTGTCCACCTTGCTCGTATTTTTTATTAATCAGAGGAAGCCTCGGATCAAAGTCCACTTTTCCAAATGTTTTATTTCTGCGCATTCCGTCCGCAGCATTTGTGCATCCGTCACCCTTTTCTGCTACCACGAACGACGCCCGTACTTTCTTGAACACCGTGTGCGGATCAAAGGGACTCGAGTCTCGCTTCGCAGAAACACGCTTACTTTCTCGTCGTCTTTGGACTTCGTTCTGTGCACTTATGGCATGTCGAAGTTCGGGCTTTGTGAAGACCATAGGCGACGTTTCCTGCTCGGGACGACGTGGATCTTGTTTTCGGGACTCTGCTATACCTGGGGGCTCCTCCTTTATCGAATCATGGTCCAACGGCATAGTAGTTGTTTCAACGGCTTCATCACTCATGCCAGCCATGGCTGCGTCGAGATCCATACCTCCTGGTTCCTCATCAAAAAAATTGAAGTCGGCTTCTGTTATGTCGTTATCGCCAAACATGTCCCCTCCCATGTCACCAAACATGTTTTCCGGCTCTCCAAGTAGCTGACTATCACCTCGCTGTCGCTTTGAATCTTGGTAGTCCTGCCCGGAGTCATATGGTCCTGCCATAGCTGCAGAGTTTGAGTTATTGTGGTCAGCATCCGGCACAGCAGCGGTAGATAGAGGATTTCCAGGACTTGACAGTGTACCGTCCAGCGAAGGAGTCACTCCGTTCAAGCCTTGTAATGCATCGGGAGGTGTCGGATACATCGACCCAGCAGCTGTCGTGCTCGGACGTCTGATGGTCAATGGCGACTGCCCATTCGGTCTCGATGGCCGGGGATCGACAGTTACAGATTCTTGCGAAGCTGCCGAGCGCTCTTGTCTTCTTTTGGATATCTTTTCCTCTCGCTCGGCAGTTGAGCTGAACCATGCTTGTGCATTACCTAGCGGGTCGTGACATTCTTCGTGCCCGCTGAGGAGACTATCGCCTATCCGGCTTGTAGTGAGAACTTCGACAGGTTTCTTGCGAAAGCACAGCGGTTCAGGCCACGGAAACATTACGGTAGAATTTGCTTGCTGCAGTCTTTTGGGTTCAACCTTCATGTCCTGGAGTTTAGGTTTCGAAACAACTAGGTTCATCCACAGGCAATCCGCTAGCTTTGAACGAGCAATACCCCGAAGCTGGAGAAACTTTAGGCAAGTCTGCCTCCAAAGTGAGTCATGCATATCAGGTACTCCTCGAAAACTCAAAGCTTGCGTGTTTGGGGTTTGTGCCATGCTAGCCGTTCCACCTTCAAAGGGTGGGGGAAGCTGATTACTGGCTATCATTCCAAACGGGGCGGCCAGGACTCGATAGCTAGATGCGCCAGGGCCTTGGTTGAGGACTGCATTAGACAAAAGCATCCCTCGACAAATGGAGCAGCTCATGCTGAGGACGAGACTGCCGGTAGTCGTCATGTAGGCTTTGAAGGTACCAATTGTTGGTCTCCGTTCGCCAACGTTAGCAAAACCATCGTTTCCCAATGCTTTTTCGGGAAAAAGTACAGTGCGATAATCTAAAGGAATCGATCCCGAGCGTTTTGAAAAGGCAGTCGATATGGTGAGAAGAGTTGCTATCATGAAGGTCTCGTAGATGGTTTTGGACGACGTCTGTTCGCCTAGAGAGCCTTTACTGTCGACAATGGATGAGTCTAAGCCGTTTTGGTCTTGTTCTTGCAAGCGCGGGGGTGCATTTTGCGATGCAGAGACGAGTGTCTGTCGCTGCGACTGGTCAACGACTGAAGCGCTCGGAGTTGAACTTGTTGGAGTAGGCGCGGCTTGTGGCATCACGACTCGAGGCTTTTGTAGACTGCTCGGGTCCAGTAACCCTTCTTCTGCCATGACAAGGGAGTAATCATGCAAGCCAAGTGACTGACGATTCATGTCCTCGGTGCTTATATCGCCATTTTCGCCCTTTCCCTGCACCCGAAAATTCCAGATACAACGCCGGCCTGCGTCATAGTACACAATATGACCTTGTTCTCTCAGCTTACTTTCTATTTCTACGGCGATCGATGCGAAACTCGGCCATTGCTCAGCGGTCGATTCGTACACGTGAAACGAGATTGATGAGATATTGTTCTACAGCACATGTCAGCCAGTTTAATGACCAAATGATGAGGCTCTCGGCCAATGACTTACCAGGACCAGTGTATTAGTATCATATTCAGCAGTATCCATTTCGTTTAGCTGGCTTGGACTTTTGACCGCGAATCGTCTGGACAATGCCGCCTCGAGTAGAGAAATTGGCTAACGGATGACAAAGGTGATAGCGGCGACAACAGCTCCCGTAACAAAAGATGCGCTGGACGGCAGCTGAGCTACGAGACCAAGCTTGCTCCCCGACCTTTTCGTAAAGCAGAGGGAATACCTTAATGGCAGGATGCGATTTCAGAAACCGACAGCTTCACGAGCTCCATTTCCGCGATTGGTGCGATGCTCAGCTCGGATCGCATGGGCTAGATGGCGGCCCCTTGTTGGAATCAGGTTCAATACAGGGCCGCCAGTGCTGCTGAATCGGTCGAGAGTATGGTTTTTGCCAAAGAACAGGATATTCAGACAAGCCTCTGAAGCCCGATAATGCGAGACGCTAAGCTGCACGAGATGATGATGTTGATGATGATGAATTATGTTGCGCCTACCGCAATGATGTCGATGCTGATGTCGTTGACGAGGAGGGTCTTACGAGGCTGGGCAAGGCTAAAGGACGAGCTTGTCTGTTAGCATGGCAAGGACGTAGTTCACCAAGAACCTAACATTGAACCACTGATTGACCCCAACCAACAATGATGAGGCTGGCTGCTAACGCCCACTCACGGAAAAGGAATGGACTGCAGCTGTGGGGCCGGCCGTCCAGCGGGACAGGGTGGGGGTGATTTTCGATTTCTTTTTTTTTTTTTTTCCCTGGCTTCTGCTTTTCTCGCCGCGCA
>SRPW01001198.1:0-11770 GCA_018360225.1 Claviceps pusilla | reverse complement strand
ATCTACGAAAGACACATCGGACCGGGGTCGTGTTACCTCCCGCCGAAGTAGATTCCTCCGGGAATCAAGCCCATCAAACATGACCAGTTTTGAAAAAAAAAAAAAAAAAAAAAAAAAAAAAAAAAAAAAAAAAAAAAAAAAAAAAAAAAAAAAAAAAAAAAAAAAGGGCCATGTTCAATGAGTGAGAATAAGTCAAGACTGAGCACACTGCGCAGTGAGCACTGAGTAGTGTGTGATTTGTGGGTCGAGTCATTATGACGGCCTGCAGACATATTTTCAACACAAGTCGCAGTCAAACCATCTGGAGCGGAATTTTCGGGAGATCTGACATGAATGAGCCCTTGATCGTTTGCAGCTACATGTGAGGGCATCTGAGCCCGACCAAAAGGGCCTGAATAGCGATCTCGGGGACTCGGGGCTTGCTACAGACTCTAGATTCTGGAGTCGGGAATCTGCTGCGCTGTTGTGCCCGTTCCCCTTCCCCCGCTCTCCGTCCAGCAAAGATCGACAGGCATGTTCCGCGATGCTGGTCGGTCTTTAAAGACAATGCCGTGCCGGAGTCTGGAGAGGAGGAGGGGTGGAGGCCAGGGCCTGGCCACTACACCGTAGATCCATGCCAACGCCTGTGAGGTGCAGGTTTGAGTTTAAATGCTAATAACGCCGCCGGGGAAATGAGCTCGAGAAGTGGTTGGCCGTCGTTCTCTTCGTTCTCGTCGTTCTCGACCCGATGTCTTCCTGCCGACGATGGAGGCGAGTTGATACGTGGCCATCAGACGAAGAGCCGAGAAGGGGGTTATTTGGGCTTGTGCATTTGCTGCTTTACTATACTCCGAGGGCCTTTTTGGCCAGGCTGTCCCGGCCACTTGTTCTGGACAAGTTAAACGCGTGTGCTTACCACCCGTGACCACCATTTGCGATGACCACCATTTGCGATAGCTTGACATTCATTGCTGGTCGGTGCCGGACATTACCTGCCGGCTCTGATTTGATGCGTTTGCCCGAATATTCTGTCGTCTTGATGGCGTTGGGTCATGCAGTCAGTCACCTGACAACATAAACATTCCGCCTCGAGTTGTGCTTGTATGACGCAGTGTTCGAAATGGTGCGAGGTGGAGGCGTCGAGAAGGGCTGAGCCTCGTCCGCGCCACCGAAAACGATAAACGGGAAAAAAAAAAACCAGCCACTTTCAGCTATCTGTAGGGCCGTGAATGCCGAATTGAATACTGGGAATGGGTAGACGAAAAGAGAGCGCGTTATCCGAATAGTGGCAACTTGCAAGGCGCCGACCCAGGTCCCATATGTCCATACTCCAAACTCCAGACTCCACTTGCTTGTCTTTTCAGATGTTTGTCTTTCTGTCAGGGTTCTCCACTGTCACGGCAATGCAACAGAGCCTTAACCGCTCTGGGGTCCGGTCCAAGGGACAAGCGCTATGGAGGGATTCACGGACACAACCGTCCTCATGGTCCGACGTCTCGGTCATCAGGCCCAAGGGCCACCGAGGCAAACCAACCCGACGGACGCATTGCCTGTTTCCGGCAATCAACTGAGTCTTGGGGTGTGATCTGGTCCACCACCTCCACCACTCCCGCATCCGTGTCTTTCCCCGATGTGTGTTCTGCGGCTGCCGTCAAACATCAAGAATAAGATAGACGCCGAGACTCGAGAGCCCTGCGGCCCTGCGCTAGCGGCCCGTATCGCGATGCGGCCCCCGTGTTCAATAAATCGCTGGTCGTCTTGGTCGCATTGTTCGCGTCGGTCGCATGGGGTGCGTACTTGGCGCGTATTCGGCGGCGTATTCAATGCGTACTCTGGATGGATGGCAATTTTTTTGTCAAGAATTTGGGAGATGAAGCCATCAGTTGGAGTGAGAGGAGAAAAAAAAAAAAAAAAAAAAAGAATCGCGGAATAGCAGCAGTACAATTATCGATACTTGGCATAAAGCTGCAGGCTAATCGGGGTCGTTCCTTCCCCACTTGTCATGTCCAGTCCCGCCCGTCCCGTGAGACACTGAACTGCCTTGCTTGTATGGAAATGGAAGTAGGA
The DNA here is from genome assembly GCA_018360225.1 of Claviceps pusilla. Lineage (NCBI taxonomy): Eukaryota > Fungi > Ascomycota > Sordariomycetes > Hypocreales > Clavicipitaceae > Claviceps > Claviceps pusilla. Next base: position 9,724 of record SRPW01001198.1, on the reverse strand, counting down.
AAAGAGAATACCTACCACGTACTTAATACCTAGATACCTAGTACTTACTTACCTAGGTACCTACTTAGGTAAGTAGACAATGTAGATTATTTTAACACTGTGGTTGACTTCCAAGTTGTTGGAAATTGTTGAACCGCTGGTGCATTCTGTCGGCCCTCAGGAAGGAGTAGGTAGGGTTGCAGATGCCTTATGTGCACACTGGGTCTTTTGTGTATTCGTGGCAAGGCGGAAGGCGCAAGGGACGGGACGGACTGCACCTACCTCGACAGCCAAAACTTCACCGTCAACTACGCCGTGATCTCCCTTTTGCTCTTGATCCCCCTCCTTTTTTTTATATCTCCTTCTTCCTGCTCTTCCTCCTCCTGCTCCTCCTGCTCCTCCGGCTCCTGCTCCTGCTCCTGCTCCTGCTCCTTTTCTCTTACCTCATCCTGTGCCAGTTGTCAAGCTTAATGCAACGACAAATTTTGTCACAACGGATAAACACACTTGCATCATGCGTTGTAATCCATCTGGGAATTCAGGCTTGACAAGCATACCGACTGATAATCACGAATCAGCAGTCCCGACGCGTGCATTCCGTTGTAAAGTCCTGCTCCACCAAGGATGGCAGAAATATCATAAAACCCCGGCCCATAAGACGAGAGCAACCTGGCCATCCCACTCGTACGAGAGACATTATGGCAAGACCGGCTGATGACGGATCTGGGAGAAACGAAAAAAGAAGAAGAAGAAGAAGAAGAAATATTTTGGTGAAAATTATAGCTCGTTCGTTTGAATGCCTCCGCATTCACGGTGATAGCATCACAGTGATAGCATGTTCATTATTGGTAACCATCGTTCATATTAGCATGTGTTTTTTTTTAAGCAGTCCGTACGCGCTCAAAGTATCTTGCCCATTCAGCGGACATTGTGTTTTTCTGCGTATTTTTAATCAGATTGTGTCAACATCTCAGGACCTACCCCCGGTTTGTGGAAGATGATGTCCCCATACGTGCGCCGTGAATCCACTTTGAGCTGACAGGATGCATGTTCGAGAACGGAACCCGCAGACTAAGGATTCGTTGTCCGCACATCTCAAGGCAGTCATGAATTGCGCGAACAAAAAAAGAAAAAAAAAAGTAGCGAAAAAAGAAAAACAAAACCACGACAACGGAGACAGACCAGATGCTAGGCTAAAACACGAACCTAGACCAGTTGAGCCGAAATCTAACGTAAGCAGCTAGCCAGGTATCGTCATACAAGGATGTGGTGAGATGAAATGCTCTCCGACCGGCTGCAGTTTCAATACGCTCCATGTCTTGCCTATGCATGTTCAGAAGCTGGATTCAGAATGAGATGTCCATTGACATGATTCCAGGTTCCATCGTTGAAGCAAAAGGGACAGAGCAGGGTAGGGAGATGTTGACTCGTTTGGCCCAGCCCCGTGCTACAGCCATAGAGGACGGAATGGAATTCCAACGTGGCTGCTTGGATGACCCTGGAATCCGCGAAAGCCACCATATAATGTCTATGCAGATAGATGCTTACTTTGGCATGAGCGAAGGAACCACATGCAAAATACCAATCCTCGTATTGAGGGGAGAATCGATTGCGTGCTACAGGGTACTTTTCGCGACCGATTCGAATTGCCGCAAAAGCTTGACTCTGCCGAATACAGCCGCGGGTTCACCACTTCGGTGTGTTTCCGCTGAGGAAATTATAATGAGGCCCTCCTGCTATGGTATAATGCGGAGGTGGTCCATACAAGAACAGGATGATGCAGCTGACGAAAAAGAAGGGGGGGGTGTAATTGGGTAGGTACGAATAAAAAATTTATAAAAGGTATAAAAGGTATAAAAGGTATAAAAGGTATAAAAGGTATAAAAGGTATAAAAGGTATTAGAAAGTATAAAAAGTATAAAAAAGGTAAAAAAGGAATGAAGTAGGAGAAGAAGAAAATAAGGCAAAATAAATTGAAATTAAGAGAAGGTAAAAGACGAAAAATAAGAAGGAATAAAAAAGGAATAAAAAAAAGGTGGGGGGGTTCAACGTGTTGTTGAACCAGGCGCCATGGACTTTTTGCATCGGCCAATCTCCTTCTGGATCAAGATTTGATACTAAATAGATGATGAATTGCACTGCCAAGTCATTCCGAGCACGTGCAACCATTAGGAGGACGACTGTTTGCTGTGATACGCTCATAAAGCCTAGGCAGACGGCCTCCTTAGAGCATGTTGTCCAATCGCTCTCGATTGCTGAATACCGAGTCGCTGTGGTAGATAATGGGAGATATGCAGAAGCATGCCCATCTGAGCGCACATGACACCGTATTCCGGTTGCCATACTTTCTCAAAAATACGTCATGTGATGCCCACAATCACACAGTGCTTTTTTCCCACACTCCCGCTTCTGGCTCGACGCTCAACCCATCATACAAGGTGGCGTCTGTATAGCTAGGTCCCCGAACAGAGGACATGAAAAAGTGGTGGGGAATAGGGAGGGAGGAGACAAAGGGTTCATGATGATTGGCGTGCAACGAATGAATTGAGTTGCAGATGTCTTCTCCACATCCAATAATTGCTACCGAACGCTCGTGCGACGGCCTTACCCGGTCTTCTGCCGCACTTTCAAGGTCTATCAAAAGTGACCGATCTCGAGCCGGGATGGGGTCCTTGTCCGAGGGAACGGCAGAAGTCAGTCCGACATTGGCCGATGGCAATCGGCGAAAGACGCGGCGAGGAGCTCATTCGAACCATGATCCTGGTGCTTGCACGAGGTGTGTCTTGAAATAGCAGCTCGGAGTACAGATGATCCCACGTCGGGGATTGATAAGAAGGTCTTGGATGGTTGATAAAGTTGTCATTGAGGGGTAGCTGGGAATGGAGCCGACAGCATCGAGACACCTGGGGAACAAAGACTATGCCTCAAGGCTCAAGCTGCCGAGATCTGCCATCGGACAGACCTCCCGGGCCACGGAGGACAGACGGTACCCAGTCACCAGCATTATACCACACCGGGGTTCAAAACACGCGTTCTACGGTGCAGAAAATAGCGTTTTATTTCCTGCAAAGCCTTTTGCCAACGGGTCACGATGAGCACAAGATCTGCCAGACCGCGCACCAAAAAAAACGTCAGCGCAGTCGCCGTGGCCGGTTGGGTGCCTAGGTAGGCAACTGTGACGACGTGCGAGAGCCGAGGGCGACGGTTTGGAAGAAAATGCGGCGTTGCAATGGTTGAGACAATGGCCGGCCGTCATGGACGATGATGTGTCATGCGAAACCGGGAGCGTCTCCGTGATCTGGTGACGGACTTGCAAGTCTCAAGGACTCTAATTTCTGGCACGTTGGAGCTAGGCTGTGATCCACGAGAGTCGGCAAAGTTTGCAGTCCCTCCTAGGTTGTATAATTCGGACACGCTAGCCATTTCTGTTACCTGTTTTGCTTAGAAAAATATAGCTTTTCTATCTAAATATATAGATCTACTGTTTATAGAGAACTTTAAGTACTACGCTAGCTAGGGTTAATATTCCTTATAAAAATACCTATAAAGGGTTTAGATTCTTTAAATAAAGGGAATTCTACTATTTTTTAGTAATAAACTATAAAGGGAATTTTTTTCTCTATAAACTTTATAAGGTAGTAAATAGTAAAGTTTATAGGAAACTATAATAACCTTTTATAGTATAAATATCCCTAATTATATTTAATTTATAGTAAAAAATAGTAATAATAATAACCTTTAGTGTATAGTATTAATTCTTTAATGCTATAAAGCTCTTAAAGTAATAAAAAGAGTGCTTTTTAAACCTTATTAATACCTTTAAGAGTATATTAGTACCCCTAATAAAGTTATAATCCTATATCTTTATTAGGCTAGGGCATTACTAATAGTATTATAAAAATACTATAATTAGGTACTTAAGGCATTAAATATATATTTTATTAACCTCTTTTAGATACTAAAGGAAACTTTTTATAAGCTTTATATATAGCTTTATATTAATACTTTAGTTAAACCCTTATACTATTAATTAATTAAGTAGAAAGTATTAATATTCCTATAGATTTATATATATAATAAGCCTTAAAAGTTATAGAGCTTTAATTTCTACTAAGCTAGTTATTAATATTATAGATCTTTTATAAGTTAATTAATCTAATAAGGAAGTTATATACTAAATTTATTTATTAGCTAAATCCTAGTGTAGTCTTACTGTTGGGATTTATCCTAGGATAACATAGGTGAAGGGCACAACGCAGGACATCACTATCATTATAGGGTCTGCGTGTATCTTAAGGTGCTCTTATTTCTTCCTAAGTGTGTGGCCTAGCTAAAGGGGTCTTTATAGCATATTCTATAGAAGGCTATAGTAGGCTATAGGATGTATAGAGTTTTCACTAAGGGTTCTAACCTATAGGAATAGTTAGATTCCCCTTATAGCTTAGCTAGTTAGGTTAATCTAGGTTAATATGGATTTACCCGTTATTAACATTCCGGCCTAGAAAATGCAGTAATTCTAATAATTCTAACACTAGGAATTCTCTTTTCTTTATGGAAGGAATTGCTTAGAAAAGCTTATATAAATCTTAAAAAATAGGGTTCTATATATAAATAGGTAGATAGACTATCTAATCTAAATAATAGGTTATAGCCTATTAAAGAAAAGAAGTGAAAAATAAATAAATAAGACTTTCTAAAGTCCTTTCTACCTCTCCTTATAGAAGCTCGCTCTTTTATATATAAATCCTATATATTTCTTATTATATACCCTAGCTTAGGGCTATACCCCTTACACTTTTCTCTTCTTTATAGAATTATCTAACTTATTAGTTAGAATACTCCTTATAGGTAAAGGTTAGTTAGGGGGCTGCCCTAAATGCATTTATGGCTTTCTAAGCTAAATATATGTTATTAGCGTTAGAGTTAGACTTAGCTTTAGGTTATTCCTTAAATATATATAAAAACACATAATATTTTTACTTTAAGGGTTATCTCTTATATTTTAGGCTCTTCTACTAATTCTCTTTAGCTTCTTACTGCTCTTATGCTATATAAGATATTAACTAATATCTGAGTTTATAGCACACAAAGCACACTAAAGGGAAGCCTCTTTATTGTTATTGTGATTAGTCACTAAGGAACCAATTAGATAATTGCTTGTAATAGTGGCAGCGGCAGGCTTCTTTATGGTTTTAGGAGGAAGCCATAGTTAGCTATTAAGATAACTATAAATTTACTAGTTATATAATTTATAGGCATTTGTAAAGGTCTTTAATAAGTCCCTTAAAGGTAGGGGAGCTTAAAAATATTATAAGCCTAAATTCTAGCACGCTACTAATAGTGGCGATTAGTTATTGCTAAAGCTTTATATTCTTAGTAAAGGGGTTATAAAGTCTATAGTAAATGTAATAGAGCTGCTTAATAAGTAATTTAAGGCATTAAAGCTTATTCTTCTTAGGGTTCTTTAAAGAAACCTTCTAAAAAGTTAAGGAATTCTACTCTATATAATAAAATTATCTATTACTTTTAGTCTTAAAGTGGTTCCTAACTACGTTAGCTAAGTCTCTAACTATAAGGCCTTTCCTAGCTAATTTATAGATATAGTAGGTAAGGGCATTATCTTTAAGGATAATTAGGAATGCTCTTGCCTATAGCTCTTTAGGCATATAACTTTATAGGCATTAGTCCTTAAAGATAAGTATCTTTAGACCTAGGAAATTATATATCTTTCCGCTATATTTCTTATTGTTTATATAGGTCTTATTAATATCTAAGAGAATTTAGCAGGCTTAGTTAGGGGTTATTATTATTGTTAGGGTTAATGCTGTTAGCAGCGGCGAAAATTTAACTAGTTATTAGGTTCTTCCTTATTGTTATAATAGGAGGTTAATTAATTATAGGTTTTAGCGTATTTACTAATTAATTAAACAGGCATCTTATAATTTCTATAAGGAGGTTATAGGCTTTACTATAAAAGGAGGAGGTTATTAAAGAGTAGCTTAGCTAGGAAACTATGCTTTAATCTACTCTTCTAAGGCTATAATAAGGGTAGTAAGGGAGTTAGCATAGTATCTACAGCTAGTCCTTATAGGAACGTCTCTTTACTTAAGGAATATATATAATTCTTTATATAAGCTTAATAGTACCCTTTTAAAGTTTTTAGTAGTTTAACTAGTAAAGTCTTTATAAAATGCGTTAAAAAGCTTAAAACCTTTCCACTATACTTTAGAATAGTAGTTTAAAATAAAGGCTATTTAGTTAATAATATACTAATAGTCTTAACGCTTTTCTGGTTTATTCTTATAATAAATTCCCTAGTTAGGGCTAATAATTCTTCTAAATCTAGAGATTATTAGGGGGAGGGAGGGGTCTACATCTAGTAACATTTGCAGTAAAGCAGTATTACTAGCATTACTTTATAAAGGGTTATAAGAACCTTCTTTATAGGTTAACATCCTTATAATTAAATAGTCTAATATTCTAGATATTAGATTTAGCAGGCTTTTAGCCAAGATTTTATCCTAGTTAGTTAATCCCTATATAGGCCTTAGTATAATAAAGGGTTAGTTAGTTAATAAATAAGGTTTTCCTATAGATAACAGTATAAACTATAAGATTCCATACTTTAAAAGGTTAATTCTAGCTAATATAGCGAAAAAGAATCTATTTTTATTATAAAGAAGCTACGTTTTTAAAAGCTTAATTCTAGCTAATATAGTAAAGAAACCTTCTTCTCTTAGTATAAGCACTTCTATAATATATAGAAAGCACTTATCTCTTCTAGGGATAATTCCTAGCTAATCTATAAGTATATTATTAAAGATAAGAGAGCCTACTAATTAGTGTTAGAATTTATCCTAGGATAATATAGGTAAAGGGCATAACGTAGGACATCACTATTATTATAGGGTCTGCGTGTATCTTAAGGTGCTCTTATTTCTTCCTAAGTGTGTAGCCTAGCTAAAGGGGTCTTTATAGCACATTCTATAGAAGGCTATAGCAGGCCACGGGATGTGTAGAGTTTTCACTAAGGGTTCTAACCTATAGGAATAGTTGGATTCCCCTCGTGGCTTGGCTAGTTGGGTTAATCCGGGTCAATACGGATTTACCCGTCGTTGACATTCCGGCCCGGAAAATGCAGCGATTCCGACGATTCCAACACTTACCCTTAGTTAAATTAAATAAGAAATTCCTCTAATTTAATAGTACTATAAGTGCTATTAATAGTATATATATTTTAGCTTATATACCTCTAAAGAGGTAGAAAAGATATTAGTTAAGAAAGAGTAATATTTTATAAAATATGCTAGTAGTAGTAAGCTTTAAGGGATTATTTTTATATATACTTATAGGTATAAAAGGTTTTATTAATAATACTACCTTAATATATATTATATTAATAAAGATATTTTTAATCCCCCTAAACTGCTTTTATCTTAAGAATATAAGCTTTAGCTTATTAATTTAAAGGCTTATAATACCTTATTTAAAAGTTTAGTATTATTTATAAAACTAAAGGCTTCTAAATTAATACTTAGGAAATAAAAAAAAGCTTTTTAACTATTAGCACTTGTAATAATAAATAGTTATTAAGTAGGTTTTTAGTTAGTATAAGTAAAAATAAAAGATAATTCACTATAGCGCTACTAAGTATTTATTTCTTAATTAAGTAAAGATAATATATACTATTACTATATTATTAAACTTTATTAAATTAAAATAAGTAAGAACTTTATAAGTTTAAAGCAGAAAAGATAGCATTATTAAATAAGTATAAACGCAAGGCTCTTAAGGAGGCTAGTATGCATATATTAATGGTTTTATATAACCTTATAGCTATATAAATTTATAATAAAATTGTAAAATAGCTTTAAAAGGTATATATATAATAAAGATAGAAAGAATCTAATAAATTTAGTAGTTTTTATACATTCTTTAAAGCTATAAAAGTGCTACTAAAAAGGTTATTAAAGAAGGAAGAAAAGTAAAGTAGTATATATACTTATAAAATTCCTAATATCCTAATACCCTCTAATCTAGCTAGGCTATATAATGCTAAGAATAGTCTTAATAAGCATAACCTTAGCCTCCTTAGATTCTAAGGAGTTCTAAATTAAAGGATTTATTTAATCCTTTTTTAACTATAATATAACTTTTATTATATTCTTAATCCTAAACTCCTTAAAAAATAACTAATAGTTTTTACTTACTTTTTCTATTTTATCTACATATAAAGACCATCTCTAATAAATTATATACCCTCTTAGGCCCTTATTCTATAACCTAAATATATTAAATAACACTTATAAAAGCTCTAATAACTATACTATAATTTACTTTTATTATAAACTTTTTAATAACTAGTTTAGTATAGTATTAAAGGGTAAGGGTATTATTAAAGAGTTTTATAGGCTATTAGTCCTTTACCTAGTTATACTTAAAGACTACTAATAAGGAGTTTTACTATTATTTATATTTCTATAAGGAAGGGGTAGAGCTATAACCTTATTATTAAAGAGATTTTTATTAGGGTTAATAGAATTCTTATTCTTATTACTTTAAAGACTTCTAGCTCTATCTCCCTAGTCTTATTACTTTACTTTAAGAGAATTATTATCTTTTTTTACTTTTTCTTAATCTATAGCCTTAGCTATAGTAGTATTAGTAAAGTATTAATTATTATTAGTCTTAATAATACTATTATTAGCTAAAAGGTTTAAAATAAAGATCTTTACTTACTCTAAAGGTATAATAGTTTTACTTATAAGTAAAGGCTTAGTAGTTATTATATATCTTTTAAAATATTTATATATAGAATTAATAGTCTAAGAATTCTACTTACTTATTTAAAGCATTCTAATCTCTTTATTAAATATTATACTAGAAAGACTTTTTATAGCTTAAAAAGCATACTAAAGACCCTTAAGAAATAAATATTAATTCTTAAAACCTTTTATATACTATTAATAAGTAGGAAATTTAGTAGTAAAGGCTAAAATAAAGTCTTTAAAGACATCCCTTATAATACTAATCTTATTATTATTAAGCTAGTAGTTACGCTAAGCTTTAAGTAATAGCTTTAGAAATAGGATTATTTTATTATAAGTCTATCTAAACTAGTTAATAAAGAATGCTTTAATTTACAAATTTTAGAATATAGTATTATATATACCTCTTTAAAGTAATAAATATATAGATAATTATTATACTATATATTTATAAAGGCAAGGAAAATCTAATAATATAGTTATAAAGAACCCTAGCTAAAAAGGCAGTAAAAAAACGCCACAATACCTCGCATAGACAGTACAAAGTAGCCGCCCCATAGTGATCCACATATATTTTGTACCGGCTCTAGTCCTGTGCAAACTTTGCCGACTCTCGTGGATCACAGCCCTAAGAAGCTAAGAAGAACCATCATCGTCGTCTGTCGTCTCGGGACTCGGGACTCGGGACTCGGGACTCGGGAGAGAAAATTAGATTAGCTCCAGACTGGGAAGGTACGATGGACTCTGGTTGAGCCTAGGCTCTAGTGAGTCTAGTCCAGAGTGCGCGGGCCGAGAGCCGAGCGTGCGTCCGCGCCGCGCCGCCAGGCCGCCAGGCCGCCACATGCCAGCGGCCACACAGACCAGAAACGTTTTAACCTAGCGTGGCGCGCAGGGACGAACGGGGTGCTTCTTTGCCCTGCTGCCACGCTGGATGATGATTCCTCAGTCATCACGACATTATGTGTATGTTTTCGAAA
>SRPW01001197.1:0-11783 GCA_018360225.1 Claviceps pusilla | reverse complement strand
CGCCAACCGCCCCCCCCCTCCACCCCCCCCCCCCCCCCACCGCCGCAATGGCGTCGACAACCCCCGACGCTGCCACATTGGGCTCCTCCGCCGACGTCTTCTCCGGAAAATACTCTCTCCCCCAAATCATCTCTCTCCACAAGTCGCTCCATGTGCAAATCGAGGACAAGTCCGCCCGTCTGCGGACCCAGGTCGGGGGCTCGTACCGCGAACTACTCGGCACCGCAGACACGATTGTCCAGATGCACCGTGAGAATGAACAAGTGCAAGACCTCCTGGGACGAATGGGCAGCCGGTGCGGACGGACGGTCGTGTCCGCCAAGGTGGCGGGACTGGCCAACTTTGTGGCGAGAGAGGAGAAGGAGACGTCTGGCGCGAGCGAGACGGCGAGACTGAGACTGCTCCAGTGCTGTCGTCTTACGGCCAGGAGGGTCCTCCAGGGAGGGGGAGGCTGTGTGGCCGACGTGCGTATGGGAAAGGGGGAGAGGTTGGTCTTGGCGACCAAAATATTCGTCGTCGGGCGGCTGCTTGTCAAGAGCCTCAAGGAAGGGGCCCTTTCGGAGAGGGCACAGCTGGCGGTGGAGGAGGCGGGGAAATCGCTCGACTCGCTGCGGAGGAGGGTTCAGCGAAATGTCGAGCGGTTGCTCGAGAAGTTGGGCGCGGGGGAGAATACAAACGCAAATGCGGATGCGGATGCCAATGCCTATGCCAATGCGGACGCGGATCTCGACGACGCCGTCAAAGCTCTCTGCGCCCACAGCCTTGCCAATAGCTCGGGAGCGAAGCATGCAATCTGGCATTTCATTCGGGTGAGACAACGCGCCATGGAGATGGCGCTCGATATCGACCAGGGCGAGCAAACGACGACGACGACGACGACGACGACGACGACGACGACGACGACGGCAGAAGACGTGATTCGCAGTCTACGACTCTACACGAAAACTCTACTGGACGTCCAGGCTCTGGTTCCTGGCAAGCTTTCGCAGGCGTTATTTGCGCTCAAGGACCAACCGCTCCTGGCGGATGCTTCGTTAAAGACAATCGAGGGCCTGCGGCTCGACATCTACGGACGATGGTGCGGCGAAGAGATGCAAGACTTTACGCCCTTTGTCAGACACGATGACCTGGATGCGGAGCAGGCAAGAGACATGCTGGGCAATTTCGCCCAACGGGGCGCCAAGGTGATACTCCTGGGCCTGCAAAAGACGCTCAACCACATGGTGGACTTCAAGTCCATCACCGACCTGCGCACCCAGGTGCTGCAGCTCTGGATCCGCGACGGCGGCAGGGCCCGGGGCTCCGACCCGCAGGCCATGCAGGACGACCTGCGCGAGACCATCAACGCGCGCCTCGTCGCCGTCGTGGAGGCCAAGGCCGCCAAACTACGACTCGTGGGGTCCGAGATGCGGGCCACGCTGGAAGGATGGCAGGACGGCGTGTCGGACCGGAGCAAGAGTCTCTGGGACGACGACGGGTACGACGCCGCGCTGGCCAATGGCGCGGGGCCGTTCCTCCAGGAAGTCGTCTCGCGACTCCACGGACGCAACGACGCCGTGTCCAAGGCGTCGCACAGCTACCGATCGTGGTTCCGCATCATTGGCGATGTCACCGCCGTGGTCGAGCAGCTACGCAGGCAGCGATGGGACAACGACTACGACGAGATTGAAGACGAGGAGACGATTGAGGCGCGACAGCAGCGCCTCAGCAGGGAAGACCCGAGCAGGCTGCAGGAGACGCTGGACCGGACGCTCGACGCATCCTTTGCGGCGCTGGAAGCGCACATCCAGCAGCTATGGAACCAGTACGGCGGCAGCAGCGAGGGTGCCAGCGCCTCCAGCGGCGCCATGGCCATCTATCTCATCCGCGTGGTCCGCGATATCCGCGCCCAGTTGCCCGATCGTCCCGCCGTGCAGAGCTTCGGTCTGTCCATGGTGCCGGGTTGGCACGGCCGAGTAGCGGCGCTGGCGTCCCGTCCTGCGGCCGCGGCGTTTATCAGCAAGGGCCTCTCGGATAAGAGTGTGGTCATGAAGGCCCTGTGGGAAGGGCAGCCGCTTCTGCCGAACCAGCCGTGTCCGAGCGTGTTTCTCTTGCTGCGCGACTTGTCGCTGGCCATGACGGGTTTGGGGGTCGACCTGTGGACGCCGGCTGCGGTGGGGGAGCTGAAGAGGCAGCTTGGGGCGACGGTGTGTGAGGCGTGGCGGGGGGAGTTGGATGGTCTGGTGTCGAGGGGGGGGGATGGGGAAGAGGGGGGTGTCAAGCGTGGAGAGGCAGTTGAGGGTTCTGTCGAGGATTCTGTCGAGGAGTCTGTCGAGGAGTCTGTCGAAAAGCCGGTCAAAGAGCCAACCGAACAGCCATCCCAACAACCATCCCAACAACCAACTGAACAAGTCGGCAATATCCACGACCTATGTACCCAGTGGCTCTTTGACGTCTCGCTACTGCAATGCTGCATCGGCAACGGCCAGGGCGACACAGCAAACAAGTATGCCGCGCTGGCAGAAGACATCGCCAAGCAGAGCGGGCTGGAGGAGGCGGCGCAGAAGAGGGTGGTCAAGATGGCGGGAGATTACTGGAGAAGGATTCATTTGTTATTTGGCATGCTGGGATAAGGTGCGCAGGCAGGAGCAGGTGCAGAATTGTAAATATAGAAGAGGAAACCGATTGTCGTTAACTCGATTATCTTGTTTCATCCATCTTGTTTTGCTGCTTCTTTCCATACCCTGTCGCAACATGTCACAGCTTATGCCTCTTCACACCCCTCGCAATCTTTCGAAACTCCTCCTGCGGAATCTCCCCCGCGAGAATCTCCTGCACGCTCTGCGCATCATCAAGCTGCCTGTCCGGGCCCCTCAGCAACTTCTTGATCCGCAGGATGCTCTCCCCGTACAAATGCCCCCCCCCCCCCCCCCCAGCCGCTCCTCCACGGGAAAGGGAAGAGGTAAAGAGATAAAAAGAAAACGCGGGGGAGGTGGGGGAAGGGCGGTTTATGGAGGTCTAGCTACTACTACGCCGGAATGTGAGCCGGTTACATCGGATCGTGATCAGGCAGTTTTGATAACCCCCAGGTCCGTTAACCTGGGCTCTTGAGCAAAATGTTCGAATTCCGCCCCACATCCTTGCTTGCCCTCGGGCCGTCTGGTGGCGAAGCGGGGAAAATGGCAAAGGGGAAAATAAAAGGGAAGAAAAGAGTAAGAAAGGGGCAGAGGGGGGAAATAGCGTATGATGACGCGCGTATCAAAAACGGAGTGATTCGAAAGGCGCCGCCGAAAGGGAAAAGGTAAAAAGTGAAGAAAGGAAAGGAAAGGAAAGGAAAAGAGACATAATAAAAAAGGACAAGTCGCGAAAGTCCAAACGCCGCTCTATGCGTCATTGCAATATACATCCTTCCCTTATTGTTTTCCACCTTCCATCAAAGTCCCCCCCAAGTTCTACTTGCGACGTGGCACGATTACCCTTTGTTTAGGGAAATCGAGCGGCAATGTCAATTTGCCCAGGTACATCACGTTTCCTCCCTCGGCCTTTTTGTTGACAGGTTTTACACGGCCGCCTATCTCACGAAAGTAGCTATTGATGGACTTTTGATCCAGTCTCAAGTCGTCTCGCAGATTTTGTGTGTCCACCTCGAAATTATCCACTATGCAGGCATATACGCAGCAGTGTGCCATAAGAAGGTCAATGTGGAATTTCCTCAAGACGCCAGCGTCTGAGAATTTTCGACGTATGTTTTCCACAACCGCTTCAGGGGCGGGCGCCATCAGTTCTCGAAGCTTGTCTCGAGGGGGGACCTGTCGTGTGCCCCGTTGTTTGCCCGGCTTCGTGTTCAGGTAAAATGTGAGCACAAAGTTAAAGTATCGGAGCACCCGCAGCCGTGTCACGGCATCGTTATTCGTGGCAATCGCGTTCACTCTAGCCGCCACAAATCGTGAAGTCGTTTGAATGCCTTCGCTATGTCGGGCTCTCTCTTGCCATTCTCGGATGGGAACGAGGTTGAGAATATCAGCTCCGATGACCGAATTTGGATCGTACGCGTCCTGGATGTCCTGAGCTTCCAGATTGGCCTTTGGCACAGGCTTGGCCTCATCCACCACCGATTGCAGCTCTTCTTTTGTAGACATTTGCATCGTGATATTACCAACAGACTGCAGCACTGCCTTTCCAGCCAAATTGATTTCTGCGGGGGCTTCTCCAGCCTTCCGTTGCGGTGCGATAGCGTTGAGTGCCTTGTCGCGAATTGCCTTTTTTGCCTTCTTGGTACCGAACGTTTGGCCTAGGTCAACACGGCGATCCAACATGGTCTGGTTGGACACGTTAGTATCAATGCAGCACAAACATCATTCGGTGAGGGGTTTCTTTATGAGAAGAGTTTTTTTTTTTTTTTTTTTTTCTTTTTTTTTTTAACTTGGAAAACTTCCGCACCTTGCTCTCATCGCCTGTAGAGATATCTGCAACCTGCTTGGCCCGTACGACGCCACGAACCACCATTCTCTTAGCCTCTATCACTTCCAGCTTTCCGGTCTTGGGGTCGTAGACGCCAACGAAGTGATTCAGCAGCGGCGCCGATTGCCTTGACCCTTCTTCTCTGGCTGTATAATCCAAACTTTGGTGAGATGTCGAGTGCAACAAAAGTTCTTTGGTGCGGCCATATTTTGATTTCGTTTTGGTGCTGTCTCGAGCTTGGTATGATTGGAAGGCGAGCTGTTGTGGAATTTCGATACCCGGAGTGGTAGCTACAGGTGCTAAGGTCAGTCGGCCTTTCTCAAAACTTCTCTCTTCCGTAACAACTTCATTCAAGTTCCTTACCCACTACTGGCGGACAAAACTCAGCTCGCAGCACCGATGAAACAGACGCTGCGGAAACCGGCGCATCTAGCACGACCTTCTTTTTCGGCTTTCCAGACGAGTCTCCATCCCTCTTTCGCTTTTTTGCGCCGTCCGGTTTCATATTGAATGCGACAGATGGGTGTTCACGTAGTGCCGCCGCCTTGAGGGAAATGTGTCTGCCTCTACCAAAGGTCAGGTGAGAAGAAACGCATGCTGTGAGGCCATAGACGACTTCACGGAGCACGGCTTCAGGCGCAGTGGGACAGCCGTCCCAAAAAAATTTGGAATCCACCCGTCAAAAAAAAATAAAGAGGACTCGGGCCTTCAATAACCCGAGAGCGGTGAATAATCACCCAACACCCCCACCAGACTTTTTCCTGCCTGCCTGCAAGCCTGGTACTCGCTTAATCCCTGCCAGGTCTCGCACAGTTGCCGACGTCACCAGGCAATTCACAGCTGCCCACAGTTCCCGCTATTACTTTGGCAGGACAAAACAAAGCCCATTTTTTGTCCACATAAATCGTGCTTTGAGCCCAAAAAAAATGATCCCAAATCGTCCAAATATTTAAAATTGCGGAGGAAATCAGGTGCAAATGCGATACAAAAGTCTCACTTGATGGATATTACTCAAGGACAGCAACTGCTCAGATGAAGAAGCAAAAGCTGCATGTATTTTGTCAAAGTAACGTGCTAATCTAGTATTCAGCAGACGTCCTCGTGTGACAGCTCGCTCCTTTTCGCGATCCCTGAACGCCGTCCTAGTACCTGACCGTTTCCTTGGCTATTTACCCATCTCTCATCACGCCCATAAAATAAACATCGTAGCATAGACTGATCAACTATTGACATGGTCCCGAAGAGTGAATTCCCGAATCATGACCACCAGCTGCTGTTTCTAGCTTCGTTTGCACATGTCCTTCGGGACGAGAATTTTTCGTAAAATTTCATGAAAGATGCGTCAAGTCAGGTGGTAGTGTGAGGCGTTTACTTGCTGTATGGCCGTAAGCAACTTGAAACACGGTTTGGCATATTGAGACTCAAGGCAGACTTACGATCGCGCCCTCATCTTTCTTCTCTTACGCTTGAGGCGACGAACGCGCTTCTTTCTCCACTTGGCTCTCATCTTGAACGATCTGTAAATGAGTTAGTCTACGTCAATCTGGTGACAAATTTGTCTGCATGGCTCAATGATCAATGCATGCTATATAAACAGTGGCATTGGGTGCGAACATCCTCGAACTGCGCGATCCAAAGGGTCCTACTTACTGGTTCGTGGATGAGAATCGTGCTTGGATGAGGTGCAACAGAAAGAGGAGCGGGGGAAAATCGAAGATGTTAAGCAATGTCCAATGTAGGGCATGAAGCCCGCTGGGGTCACGTGCATATCTTTAGGAAGACATGCTCTTGGTCCGTGCGCAAGAGCTGCCGGACAGCAGGTGTCATCCCCTTGGTGCCGAGAAGGCTACATCTCCGTACCTATCCACACTGTCACAATACCTTATTGGATGAAGAGTGAGTAGCTTCCAATCAGCCTGTCAATAAACGTGGATAAGTACAATAGTGTAGCCTTCTCAGCATCAAAGGCATAGTCCGTGTATAGTGTCCGGTAAAGCAGATAACGCACTGTGCACGACGCATCCATATCGGAAAGGAAAGAGCAATGGTGAGGCTCTTGCGTTCCCTGGAATCCGGGGGTTCTAACTGCCTCACCAAAAAGAGAATTTTCATTCTCTTGTGTGCAAGGCCACAAACAATGGGTGTGGAATACTACGGTGTTCTTGGTTTTTACATTACTAGATAAGTCCTTCGTCAAGAAAAAGGACACAAATTATTAATCAATGTATATTCAATTTACTGCTTTGCGATCCAATTCCACATCGACTTACACGCTTTTTCACCATGGGAGGCAGCACAGCAAGTGCTGCACCTGTCCAGACGCATGTGGCCCAGCCCGTCGCCCGCCTCGAATACATCTGTTGTCGAGATGATCGGGTGACGAAAGGTGTGGGCTCTGTCATGAGACTGCTTGCTCGATCGCTGCTTGACTCAGCTAATGGTTTTCGCCAGGCATGATTTCACTTAGAGAAGAGGACATCTTCAAGATTGGAAGAGATCCCGCGTCAAAGTAGGCGCTGTTCCAGATGCATGAGGATGGAAGCAATGCTGAGTAGCTTTAGTGATTTTGCGATTAAAAGCGATCGGGAGAGTTTAGTCTCTAGAAACCACTGCGAGATTTACACCGTGGTGTATGAGCCAGGAATCAACTTCATATACGTGCGCGATCGCAAGTCATTCAACGGAACTTACGTCAATAGCATGCTGGTCGGCAAAGGCCCTGATCTCTGCTCCGGCTTTCTCTTAGAAGACGGTGACACAATTCAGATCCTTCCTTACTGGAAATTCATTCTTCACCAAGAGAACAGTCCACCCAAGGTTGAATTGAGTAAGATTCAGTTGGTCGAGTCCAGGGTACGTACAACGTCATGTTGACCAAAATATCACCCAGCATTTGTATTTACCAACACTCACTCAACAGCTTTTTTCGGACAAATACTCAATCTCAAAACGCTGCATCGGACAAGGAGTAGACGCGAGTGTGTTTTTGGCGGAGGAAACTGCCACACGAAGGCAGATTGTTTGTAAAGTCATGAATCTTGACGAACATCAAAATCGCCTAGTTCGTGATAATTGCAGACGAAAGCTACAAGAAGCAGACCTTCTGCGACAACTGCGACACGTGAGTCAATATCTTGCCTCTTCATATACGTGTAGGGTAACAAGATTGAACAGCCAAACATCTTGGCATACGTTGATTCAATATATTCGCCTCATTCTCTGTATGTACAAATCCCCCAGTATTGTTTGCATTGCAGCCCGAACTAACAACAAAAGTTTCTTATTTACAGAGTTGGCGGCAGGAGGAGATCTAATGTCTCTTATCAACCGGCACAATGGGATCAAGGAATTTGATTGCCGAATCATTATTCGGCAAGTGCTCAGAGGGTTGGGCTATCTTCACAGCAAGGGCATAATTCATCGCGATCTCAAGCCGGAAAACATTCTTCTCGCATACTCCCCCAAAATTGCCTACCACAGGGTAATGCTCTCCGATTTTGCAACTTGCGCAGTACCAAGGAGGAGCAGGCTGAAGACGATGGTTGGCACAGCGAATTATCAGGCACCGTGAGTCCGCGGACCAAACTTGCACGGCCATGTTGAAATTTTGTCTGACGTTTTGATGAGGGAACTACATGCAGCGGAGCAGGGCCACCAAACACCGGCCATCGACATGTGGGCAGTGGGCATAGTCACTGCTATCATGTTGACCGCAAGCTTGGAGACTGATGGGGTGATTGCCAAGCTCTGCCGAAGCAACCAAGACGTTATACTTCACTATTTAAAATGCGACATCTTCCGCCCGGATCTGAAGCTCAGTAAAAATAGCAAGATGTTCGTGTGGCAATGCCTTCAGAGATCGCCACAGAAAAGGCTGAGCGTTCTCGAAGCCGAATGCCATGACTGGCTGTGCACACCGGAAGAGCATCTCCAATTTTTCAAACAACTTGACCGAAAAGTTCTCTGCGAATGGAAAATTCAAACAGAGCTCTCGCCGATGCCCTTGCAGCTGCCCAGCGTGCTAATGAGTTCCATGGATGTGGAGCGGGATCAAAACGAGCTCTTCAAAAGCTATCTCAGTTATGGCCCGCCGCCATCCCCTTCTACAGACGGAATTTCTGCATCATTTTCGGAACCTTCTTTTCAAAACCGAGACGCAACGAGTTGTGCCTGACAGCCAACACTCCACAGACGCGGTAACGAAGCAATCAGACGAGGCTCGGGACGAAAGTTCGGAGTTGACATTCATCTCACAAACTACGCCGACAACAAATGCGACAGGAGTTTTCCAAGCTGCAGCATATTCGTCGAAGCAACACACCGATATGCGAAAGAAGCGAAGGCGGTCTGAGCCTTGGCATCTTCATCATGAGATGAACTTATTGCGCAGAAAAACAGATCAGTAATATGAATGATGTGAAGGTGATGTGATTTTGGGAGATTTTCTTTTCTTTTACTAAAAAAAAAAAAAAAGACTTCTTGAAGTCTTGATATTTTGCTGCACCTTAATCAAACCCGACAATTTTGGCAACAATCCTCATGGATCACGGTAGTCGTCGAGACCAAAGAAAATAAAATTAGACTAAGATCAAATACGCAATGGAAAACCACCGTCACGATACCAGTCTCATCAGCAGCACAAGTTCAAACGTCACAACTCTCAAATCTAACCCAGTCGAAGGACATTATGTGTCGTCTCAGCGCCCTTTCCAAAAGCCAATGGCAGCAATTCCGGCCACGCTGCTCTCTGCTCGTCTCCATAACGGCCTTTTCCTTCCACGATCATCGGGCCCAGCATATCCCGAACCAAAGCAACCTGGTCGTACGCATGCTCAAGAGTGCCTAACCTCGCTAGATCATCTAAAGCATTTTTCATCTCTTCCCTCGTCAATGGCCTTTCTCTTTCCCTTTCCAGGGTCTCTGCAATTCCCAAGGCATCCATCTGCGCCTTCGCGAAGCCATGTGCCACCATGTTGCCCCTCCTCACAATGAGGACCTGATCCGCCAACCTGGTCCTGTCCAGAAACCTCGCCGCATCAACTAGACCCCCATACGAGTCATCATGAATCCTCTCCGGCGTCAGTCTCACAGGCAAATGTCCCGACTGTCCCTCGGGTAATTTCTCGTAATACCGCACCAATATTCCTAGTCTGCTCAGAGGCGCAGGCACCGCCAACAGCACCACCTCCACTCTGTAGCCCGCCTTGCTAAAGATACGCACCAAGTCCCCAAAATCATCGGGATGCCGGCATGCGCTCTCTACCAGGACATCTATGCTACGCCTCGTCACCTCCTCGGCCGCCATAGCCAGCCACTTCCTCGCGTCGGGCCCCGTGGCAGCAGACGCGAGATGCGGTGTCGACAGCATCAGCCGCGCGTAGTCGGGATGATACGTCTTGTACGTATCGGCAATGAGATGAGCGGGGCCTTCGCGGTGGCGCACGAGACGCATCGCCGAGAGAATGGTAGGAGACAAGCGCGTCTTTCCCGCGCCGGTCTGACCGACAGCTAGGACGGCGAGAGGCGATGTGCAAGAGGAAGCATGGTGAGGGAGATGGGAGAATTCGGCGGGGAGGATTTCGGACTGGAAGATTTGACGGGCAATTTCTGGTGGGAGACGATGGGAGGCGAGGTTCAGAGGGGGAGAGGAAGTTGGAGGACAACGTGATGCTCCGCCCGCTTGGGTTCCGCTGGTCAAGCCATCTCCAACTGACGCAGGAATTTCGCTTCTTTCACGCATTGAGAAATGTAGTTCAGCGGTCTAAAGTCTATTTTACGGGAAGCAACACGGCAGAGGAAGAGAGGAAGAGAGAGAGGGGGAGAGATAGTGGCATCGGAAAGTGAGGGAAAGTGTTGTCACTCTGGGGTAGAATCACAACATGGTGGTTGACGCAGCGCCTGTTTGACCGGGTATTAGACGGTCTACTTGCCGAAGGATACCGTCCTTGAGTCCATGCCTTTATTTGTTTCCGCTCCTTGTGCATTTCAACGCAGGACATTGTGCATTGTGCAATGTGCAGTTTCTGGAAATTCGGTGTCGTTCGGTGTAATTCGGTCCGGCAGCCAAAGCGCCACCTGTTAGATCACGTGCAAAGTCACGCCGTCCCGCTCAAGAAAGTTGTCCGTGAGAACCCCCCAATGACATGACGCCAGACAAGGAGACGTGCAGAACTGCCTCGATCTAAACCCGTGATGCCACGGCGATAACACGACCTTGCACGGAGCGCCTTTCCCACGAACCGCCCACCCGTCGTATTCGATTACCGGAGCAGCATCGCGAAAAATAGACAACCTCGTTTGCGCAGCGTCCTTCCCTTTCGCCCCTCCGCCTCCTCAACCATGGAGTCAGACTATGCTCCCAAGTTCGCCCCCTTCTTCGGCATGGTAAGGCACTCTTCTCCTCGGCTTTGTAGTTCCTGCGCGCCGAGATGAATCAAGCAGAAGTTTGAGAAGTGCCAGCCTTGCTAATTGCGGAATTTTGTGCTTAGGCCGGCATCGCAGCCGCCATGATCTTTGGATGTAAGAAAAAAAACAACGACAACAAAAAAATCTCTAGCTTGTCCCGAGAAACAATAAAAACAACAAAACAACAACAGAACCTGTTCTAACTGATTCTTTTCACCACAGCCATCGGAGCTGCGTACGGCACCGCAAAATCGGGCATTGGCATCGCCGGCGTGGGAACCTTTCGTCCCGATCTCATCATGAAGGTGCGGAACAGATTTATTCCCCCCCCCCCTCCTCCCTTCTTTTCTGGGATGGGCGACTTTTGCGATGGAAAAAAGGCAGCTAAAACGAATTTCTATTTTTTTCCCACCCGCAGTGCTTGATTCCCGTCGTCATGTCGGGCATCATCGCCGTCTACTCGCTCGTGATATCCGTGCTTATAGCGCAGGATCTCGCCCCGCCGTCTGCGTCGCAGAGCTACGCGCTTTTCTCGTTCGTCTTGACTACCACCCCTATGTTGGCCTCGGACCACTTTCTATAAAGAAAGAAAGAAAGAAAGAAGCAATGAAAAAATTCTAATCTTTTCATGTTTTTTCTTGTTTTGTGTCTTTTTAGTGGCTTTATGCACCTCGCATGCGGGTTGGCCGTCGGGATGACTGGCCTCGCTGCAGGATACTGCATCGGCATCGTCGGCGACAAGGGCGTTCGTGCGTACATGGAGCAATCGAGAATCTTTGTCGGCATGGTTCTGATTCTCATTTTCGGGGAAGTCCTTGGTCTGTATGGGTATGTTGCCGCCAACGAATCTTGCCTTGCCCCCCTTCCCTTACACTCTCATGTCCTCACTCTTTTTTCTTCGTGGTCGCTGATGTAAAAAAAAAAAAAAAAAAAAACCC